>WIPJ01000154.1:311876-322392 GCA_018155075.1 Cassiopea andromeda
AATACTACTCCCAATCCTTGGCACCTTAAGTGCATTTTTAGAGCATTGTCCCAGAATAAGAGCATAGTGGTACTAAAACAATGCAAACTGAATTATGGAGAATATCCATTCTCCTCAGAATTCTTCATTTTGTGTTAATGATAACTTGAAGGCTATTTTGGATTCAAATGCCATCTTGAAGAGTGATGATCTGTTGTGCACAAATAGCTTGATCTCACATTCATAAAAAGAAACCTAAATATTCATAATCTATTGCATCACTCTATCAACCAGTTGATAAACATCACATCATTTAAGCTTCTACATTACTATTCCAATTCTAGTGAAAGCTCTGTTTGAAACAAAGAATCTTCATTCTTTTACTGCCACAACACTCCATTGAAAGCCATATTCTTGTTTCAAGTCTATGAGATGGCCATGTAACAGTATTGATAGAGTGTGTTGCAGAATTGTATTAACAATCATTTCTCACAGGCTCGGCAGAATTTACACTGACCACGTTATAAGACAAAGTACACCTTCTAAGGGACAGATATTGTATTGTATAATATGCAATATTGACAGAAGATGTCTTTACGTTTTTTATTATTTCTATCGCACATAGACCGATAAATAAAACAGACACTTTTATGCTCTTGCAGGCCTTAAACTCATTCCTGAGACGGCATAGGTACCTACTACTTTGAAAAGCTCTTTAATTTGAAATGTATTTGCTACTAAATGAATCTTAGCCACACTATTTAACCTCCATTACTGTTTGTTTTAAGTATAGATCGTAAATACCTTCAGCATTTGAGGAAACTTAGTAGGGTATCCACAGCAACGCAGCAACAATGTTCGATATTTGAGCTACCACGGTTGAGTCCACGGCTGATAAACGCAAAAGTTTCTCCAAAAAAGCATGAAAAACTCTTAGTCTCTCTCCAAAGCAATAATGTAGTATAATATCCGTGAAATAAGCAGCGGAAACATGATTTATTTCCTTTTTGCGTCTAGTGTACACTAACTTTCTGCCTTACTAGGGCGCCATTATGGATTTGCATGCTGGGCCCCTGTTTTGTATACAATGGGATTAGTCAGTCAGCGCTCTAGTTCTATTAACTCTATGGCTCTGCCATAGTGTTGGCAGAAAGGCTGATGTTGTTGAACTGACCTTTCTTTTCTGGGCAGACAGTATGTGCAGCCTGTAACATGCTCTTTTTGACAAATTCACCTTCTGTGAATAGCCTTACTGCTTTGCAATCATCTCACTAACGATGAAGCTAGCTTCAACTGTTGCGGAACTCTCTTTGTTTGCTTTCTTAAAGAAATGCCGTTTCCTCAGTAGATGTGTTTTAAGATTGGCAAACTGGTTGGGTCTCTCATCTCCCTGGTATTTTTCGTACTCCTCAGCATGCCTAGTTGTATAATGACGTTTCAAATTGTATTCCTTGTGCACCGCAACTTTTTCAGTGCGAATAACACATGTCGGGTTGCCCCTGTGATCAACAAAGAAATATTACACTCCCCATTTTTCCTGAAATTGTCTGTGCTCATCAACGACCTTTCTTTTCACTGCAGGCTTTGAAAGAGACACCTTTGGAGCTCTGTAATATTGTTGGGGAGATGAGATTGATTTGTTCAAAAACGGTTTGTGCTCAATGTTTTACATCGTAAACGCATGCGCACAAGCGGCTTTTTGGTAGGTGACGTAATGCTACTTACGATGGCTTTTAAAAAGGTCAAACGGAATGGCGGGAAACCAGCAGTGCAAAATCTAGTTTATGTTTATGTTATGTTTATGTTTAGTTTATGAAGCAACATCGTGCGTGAAGAAACAAAAATCGTTCTGCGCGTGCGTTTACGATGTAAGAATTGTTCAATATGATTGGTCGAACAACAGATTACAAGCTTTGTCTAAAACAATAGACCACCGCTCTCGTCTCCCCAACAAAATATGTGATTCCACTTGAAACCGGTCGAGCGGAAGCAGGGAAAAGCCGTCCTCACGTAAGAGACGGGGGTGTTTTATGAGTCCAAAACAGAAAATTAACTGTCGGGATTTCATCAGAAGGGGTATATTTCTCGCATCAAATCGCGCCAGGATTGAAATTAAATTCGAAATAATCCCAGAAACTTGCCTCACGGAAGCAGACGTTGTTTAGCTGCTGTCGTCTTCACTCAAACCAACGTACACAACAGCTTCTCCTTTTCCCAGTTGACGGGTAGAATGAATGAGTGAGCGAGGTACTGGACAGCCTGGCCGATGCCCCGCCCTCCAGACATATACCTCACCGTGATTAGTTCATTCAGCGCCGCACACAACAAGTGTAAATCATATCAATCTTGCGGGCCGCACTTTTATTAATCTTTCATATTAAGATGGGGGCCACAAATTATCGCATCGGGGGCCGCAGTTGGCCCGCGGGCCGCGTGTCTGAGACCACTGCTCTAGACTGAGAGGATGTTTTGGGCCTAATACGCGCCACAGAATACACTTTTTGTTAATAATGGTACTAGCCATCTAGAAGTGAACGATAGTTGATCGATACTAATGAGCGAAATAACGACCGACCGGAATTGAGAACTCGGTCATGTGGTCGGCACCTTCCAGGAACGAATACACTTTCGGCTCTTAGCTTACTAAAACAATGGCGGGATATTACAGTATGCTCTTTCAGGAATGATGTATACTGGCTTTCATGGCAGTGACAAGAAGCTGTTGCGTATATCGTTTATGAACTTCCATGCGTTTGTTTTATGGTCTAATAATAGGTCATTTAATTCAAACTAGAGCATTTTATTGATATGAGTTCATGTCCTCATCTGAGCAGCAAGGTAGGCCGAAGGGCGGATGTCTGGATTAGTCATCAACCTTTTTCCAAACAATTTATACATCTAACGAAAAAGCTCAGCAAGCTGTTTAAGCATATGGAAAAATATTTACGGCTAACCATATGGTTACGAACTTGTAACACAAAATACCTTCCAAAACAATGCATATCTTACCATATTTGGGCAATTTCATAATGGCGGAAGTACGAAAACTAACGCTAACCCTAACCCTACCAAAAACCCTAACCCTTCCCGTAACCCTAACCCTCCAAAAACCCTAACCCTTCCAAAAACCTTAACCCTTTCAAAAACCCTAACCCGTAGCCAAACCCTAACCCTGGAAGCGTATTATAGTGAAATACCTTGATGGCTAATCTTGACATCAGCCGGCCGAAGAGCAATATCATTGGCATTAAACACGATTAAATATTTCTGAAGAAAACAAAATGCAAGATCAATGCAATTATTTGGTTTATATCTCTACCTTACCAAGCTATTTGTACCGTATTATGCATATTTTAATATACTAACATCTAGCATTTAAATACGACGAACTTTTTTGGTTGTATTAGCAATTCATCAGCCTTGTAGGTATTTAATGTCAGAAACCCACTTTTATAAACAGATTCAAGGCTTGATACTCCAAAACCTAAAAATAGAGGCAGTTAGTGTCAAAGATACAAGATTTCCTCATTTCCCCTCTAGTAGGGGATTTCACCTACGAGTTGCAGATTGAATTAGCAAAGCAAATGTCCATTCATGTGAGGCCACGTTTCCATATGAAAGTGAGAAAGTTGAAAAATCTTTTAAATTTTCAAGACTACACTCTTTTTTTTATAAGAATAAAGTCTATAAGAATATTGAGGCTCAAAATTGCTAAAATTTAAGAATAATTTAAGAATATTGCCAGGCTCAACCTTCATCAAAACTAAAACATTTTGTTAATCGAATCAGATTTAGTTAAGAGTTTCCTCCCAAAACAAAGCATTTGTCACTTTGACGCTATATATATATATATATATATATATATATATATATATATATAT
Source organism: Cassiopea andromeda (assembly GCA_018155075.1). Classification (NCBI taxonomy): domain Eukaryota; kingdom Metazoa; phylum Cnidaria; class Scyphozoa; order Rhizostomeae; family Cassiopeidae; genus Cassiopea; species Cassiopea andromeda. The sequence continues at coordinate 315,737 of WIPJ01000154.1, forward strand.
ATATATATATATATATATATATATATATATATATATATATATATATATATCTATATGTTTTAAAATACACAAAAATGACTTAATAATGAAAAATGATTTAATATGTTTCAAAAATGATTTAATATGTTTAATATGATGTAATATGATTTAATATGATTTAATGTGTATCATCAAAAATGATTTAATACAGGGGTGTCAAGCTCAAATATAGAGTGGGCCAAAATTTAAAACAGAACTGAAGCCGCGGGCCAAGGTTGAATAAAGTATCCTTTTAACAGGTACCCGAATCAATTTTGCAATGAATACTGAACAAGCAAGACTTATATAACTTGACAAAATCGAGGTAAAATTCTGAGGTATTTTAATATAAACTCTTTCACAGGCTAATAATAAGCTTGAAAATAAAATAACAATAACAAAATCAATCAAACGTCCAAGCTTTAAAGTAGCAAAAGAAAGTGCATGAATATGGAACAAGCAACGTTTACTAGTGCAAAAGTATTAGTAGATTATGGGATTTATAGTATTAGCGGTGAATGTGGCGTTAAAGCAGCTCCACCGCTCTATAATACCGGCGGGCCAGCTCTAATGCTAATTTGATATTGCCTCAAGGGCCAAATGAAATTACACGGCGGGCCAAATTTGGCCCGCGGGCCAGAGTTTGACACCCATGATTTAATATGTTTCTTTGATCTTAAGGCGAATTTACACCTTGTGTTGAGCAAGAAAAATTTAAGAATAATTTAAGAATAATCTGAGGCTCAAAACCGAAAATTTTTAAGAATATTGAGGCTCAGAAAAAAATTAGGTATTCTTATAAAAAAAAAAGAGTGTATGCACAAAGTTTCCGAAAACACAAATTTTGAGCAAGACCACTCTTAAGTAGGCCTTGAGGAATTCAGTAGTATTGGGACCCTATCTTAATTTTCCCTCCAAATATTGCAAACTATTGTCTCTTCAAAACCTCTGAGGAGCCCTTTTAGGAAATTTAGGTGGCTATAACATTTCTACCTGAATGAATAAAGCAATCTGTAGAGCAGTGAGAAAAGTTGCCCGAATTTCCTATCGTCCTTTCAGGAAAATTGCCCGAATGTAGCAGATTTCTGCCCAACTAAGGGTGTTGCAGTCCCCTCTCTGTCCCCTCTTCTCCTGAAGACTCTGATTTAAACGCTTCCTCTTCTTTTACACATCTGAAGTTCCAATTAGAAAATGACTTAACACCTTCTGAAAGCACATTTAACGATTGAAGTATCTATCATTCTCAAAGCAACGTTAACTAGTAAAGTAGGTATCATGTGTGTAATACTTCTAGTTAGAGGCTTGAATGTGTGTATACAATATTTATGATTGTACTTAGATTTAACTGTCGTTGGACGATTAGGTTTGGTATTAGTATCTTGAAAAAGTTCTTAAAACTTATTTTTGGAAGTAGCATTTTGTTGTTGTATTTGGACTGTCAACGCTTGAAATGGTTGAGGAGTACCGATTGTGCTAGTGTTTGTTAGTTACGTGGGAGGCTTCAGGAGTAATTAGCCAAAAGAATCACGGTTGTTAACAGGAATTTGTAGATGCACACAGGAATTGTATTAGTCCTACGCACAAGCAAACTCGCATCTTATGAATTGGTATTTTCAGTTATGAATAGATCTTCCGTATGTTGGAATGTTAATCGCTATTGTCGTCATAGCCTTTTGTTAAAAGAGAGTATATAATAGTTTGATTCAGAGAAGTAAACAAAGGAGACTCAAGTACTCAGGCACACAGAGACTCTGGGATACTCAGGCTCAATGGTAAGGACTGTAACTTCACCTAGCCGAGTCGAATGGTAGTAATATGTTACGAAGTGAGTAATAGATATAGAAGTGTGACAAACCATCCCCCATTTTACACCCCCCTCTCTCCTATGCTTATGGCTAAGACTCTTATTTAAACCAATCTGCTTCTTTTACACATATGAAGTCCCTTTCGGGGGTTCCACTAACCCGCGCTATGTCTCGCGCTTCTTTTACTCATCTTGTTTATTTCTGTTCAGCATACGTGCGTATTTTCGTTTCAGCATACGATTTAGAGATATAGTCTCAACAGTTCCAAGTAGAAACTGAATTAACACCTTTTGAACGCACAGTTAAAGATGCATAAATTGCACCAGAAATTACTCCAACTCCTCAGAACATTCTTTCTTGTTGAAGCGGGAATTCCTTAGCAGCAAATGCGTCTTTAAAAAAAGCTATGAACCAAAATGAGTAATTAATGTCATGAACAAAGTTTGTGAGTATGATTTCAATTCTAATCATGGTCATACTTGGTGCATAAACAAAGGTGGTGATAGACTACTAACTACTAACTATATAAAAATGCCAGATTCGTCCTTCTCTGGAGTACTGCTCTCACGCCTGGGGTGGTGCTCCTAAATCTTCTCTCCATCTTCTTGACAGAGTCCAGTCTAAAGCTATCCGTCTCATCAACAATCCAGACCTCACTAATTCTCTACAGTCTCTATCCCATCGTCGTCTTGTTGCAGATCTTTCCATTTTCAACCGCTATTTTCACGGACATTGCTCTCAGGAAATCAAGAATATTACTCCTGATCCAGTGAGGCGTGTTCGAATCACCAGAAGCTCTACCTATTCACACCCTTTCAAGTTACTCTACCTAATCCACGAACTCTATCTCACAAATTATCTTTCATTCCCAGAACTTCTCAACTGTGGAACTCATTGCCACCCACTACTTTCCCTGAATCCTACAATTTGTCATCTTTTAAATCTAACATCAACAAGCCTGATCTTGTCTCCCTTTCTACTTAAACTTTCCCTCATTTTTTCAGTTTTTCCTTTGTCGAGGCTTTGTTATAGGCCCTATGGCATTTCCCCGGCATTACTAACTAGAAAAAATAGACGCTCTGCAATTAGACTGCAAATGAATAACTGATTCTAGAATCTATTTATCAATATCTATTTTCAAGAAAGCAAAGAGTTTTATTGCTCACATGCAAAATACTGGATTTATTGTATATGAAAGGGCAGATATAACAATGTTATTCTGAGCCCATAAATCACTGAACCTGTCTAATTTCCATACTGCTCAGTTTCATTACGTCATTTTTCCTCCTAATACTAACCCTAGCCCTAAACCCCAACTTGCCCAAAGCCTAACCAAATCTTCATCACCCACTCCCTCACTCTAACACTTGAGTAGGTGAAAAATGTCGAGGCAAGAAAAGTCTCCACTAGGTGAACAATGTCGAGGCAAGAAAAATTTCTCCTAGTCTGAATGGTTACTCAAAAACGCCGCGGCACGAGAAGACTAGCAGCAGCAGGACAGCGTTTTCCGCTCAATCGAGATTCGGCTTTATTCTCTAGCAGTAATGATGTTCACGTTTTTATGTAAGAAACCCAGCTCAAGGCCTAGTACTAAAAGTTTCTTAAGTTTTGGCTACATTTTATTTCTAAAAGTTTCTTAAAAGTTTCTTAATTTAGCGAACTAAATTGCTGTAAAAGCGTTCGCAGAACGTGAATGTAGCAGACTATTTGCCCTATAACAAGCAAAATGCCTCAATACGAGTTAAATTCTAAAGCAACGTCCTATTCACATTGTTTTGACGCAGCTTTGCACAGAGCCAGGTAGCGATTTCCATGTACTAATCGTCTAAAGTTTCTTAGCTTTTTCTTTGTAGTTCAAACAGTTTCTGAAAAATTTGGCTGTCTAGTACTAGGTTGCTAGTGGAGTGATTTCTTATGAAAACGTGTAATGAAATTGAGCAGTATGGAAACTAGACAAATCCCAAATGAATGGACCTGAACCATCGGCTATCCTGACCCTAAACACACAATAAAGACCGACAAGAAAGTTATTGTGTAGAGCATGTCAAAAGGATATACTTCTGAGCATTTCTTTTCCTACATATTACAGCGTGCGCATTCATTATGGCTTTCCAGTATCATTCATTTGAACATTTTTGAAAAGCATCCTTGCACAACCAATTGTTAGCTAGCTGTGGCATGCCGTACAATAAAGAGACAAGGAAGTTCAAAAGATAAAGAAACAAAAGGCAAGCTTTCGTCAATAACATCGAGCAGATATTTATCATAATTACTTTCTAATGGCTGTCCAAATGGGCGGATTGGAGGACTTTGGAGCAGCCCCTAATAACCCATATTTGGTTAGTAGACGAACATTGTTTTGTGCAATGAGCATAAACCATTCTTTTTAATGACGTCTCATTGGAATAGCCAAGGTGGGCGTTATTCAACAGAATCACCTTCTATGAAATCATGGGGCAATATAGAAAATCTTCCTGTGTCAACTGTATAAAAATCAGGCTATCTGTAACCCTGCTCCAGTCGTAGACAGTGCAAAACGGAGAAAGGTAAGTTGAGTGCTTTATGTTACCATACTTGAAATATGTGCATTTCATCATTGTACACCGTCTAGAGTGAAACATGGACATTCGCTTGACTAAATAAATATTTTTTGAGTTAATTAGACTGCTTTTACATCATTTCCTAATTTATTTATTTCAGGGTAGCGTCTACGATCATGAACTTCAAACTGTTACTGCTGTTGATAGGCCTCTGTGCCATATCATGCCATCAAGCAACTGCTGAGGCTAAACAAGGTACTTCATTTACTCCTAATGTCTAGACTTAGCTCTACATATACATTTATGCAGTGGAGTCTTGATATAACCAAGACCAGTTGTAACAAACTTCCCGATATAAAGGCCAAAATTCCTCATCCCTTGGATTCTGCCTAACAAACTCCTCACAATGCGCTCTCGGTATAATGAGCCCCGGGTACAACAAAACCTCGTTATTACGAGCCAAATTTAAGGTTCCGTCGTCCTAAAAAAAATAGATAAGAGTGAGATTTTTACTCAACCATACAATAGCAGTGATGCAAACGTTAGAAATTTTGCAAACAGGAACTTTTATGATACTAAAAATGAATATGATTTTGCAAGGCGAAACGTATTCTCAAGGTGTTTTGATTTGTTGGTTGGCAACTGCAAAACACAGAAGATCATTTTGCTCCAAAATTTTAAAAGGAATTCCAAGTATTATGATCGAGAATTTCATTTCTATTGATAAATTTGATCTGAACTTTGTGTAAAGAAGTTGGAATAGCCAAAACTAGCCCATAGAGTTGTTGTCGAGGCTTATACGAACAAAATACCTAGGAAATGGCCCCCTTGGTTTGTGAGCTCCCGATAGAAAGAAACAATTACTAGTTCCTTTCAGAGTTGATTATAAATGGATTCCACTGCACATTGAATTATTCTGAAAGCTGTGCCAAATACTAAGACATGCACCAATGCACAAGACAAATGGCGATCAAGACAGTTGTGGCAGGTAATTTGCTTTCAGCCCTCACGTTGAAATTTGTGTATACTTTTAGGTGTAGAAGCGGACAGTCAGCAAGACTCGGACCCAAAGAATTCTGTGGCCAGCAATGCAGAGAATCAAGAAAGCGAAAGCAACGATGGAAGCAATGATGAAAATCAATCCGATCAATCAAATGATGATGACAAGTTGGAGGAAAATGATGAACCCAGTGAAGATGAAGACCCATCTAAGCTATCTGATGAAAATGAAGATGAAAACAACTTGAGTAATGAAAATGCTGATGAGAATTCGCCTGCCACTCAAGACCAAGGTTTGCTCATAAGATTATAAACTTGAATATCAGAAAGTTGCTACTCCAAACTCTCTTAATTCCTATTATGCGTGTTGTTTCTCCAGAAAACATTATGCATAATCAAGCCAAGGGAAATTCAATTGAGAAATGTTGAATTGTTGAACTAAATTGTCCAAGTGCGGATTCACGAGGAGGGTCTATTGATTCAATGGGTCCCCTTCATATTTCTACCTTGAATCGTTAAATCAATTTTCTGTGCAATAAATTTGTATGCCAGTTCGGTAGTAATTAATGCCAAGTCTTTTATACCAGAATCTAGACTTGCTTTCACATGACCATTGAGAAAGAGAGTTTATGAACTCTTCTATATGCGCTATACGAAAAGTATACTTAAAAAGGGTGGTTGCTAGAACAAATTAGCACCTGGCCCGAGAAACACTTAGGCAAAGCGCGCTATGTGAATTGGAAAATCTAGTACTACAGTTAAGATGAACTTTCCACACAAGTTTGATAGTTCTTCAAGAAGATGGATAAATGCAACCTAAACTTGGACTTTAAGCCATAATTTTAGCCTGAGTTTAATTGCGAAGCTCGTATGGCATACGATAGCTTTTTAAGAAAGCTAGACTACCATTCTATGCAACGTTGAGAATCCAGTTTTTTGAAAATGTTTTCAGGATTAGTTTCGTTGATCTTATTGCAGAACAGCAATATATTGACAATTTTTCTACCCTTAGTAATTTGCTTAAGGATCAACTTTTACTCCATTGCCACAGACATTAACGGATGAATTAAAGTAACTTAATCTGGGAAGTAGTAATTACAAGCAACAATAGACGCATACAGCTTTAACTCCTTCTTCTCTTTTAGATGCAGCTGCTCGCCCCTTTATTAGAAGACTTGTTAGAAGACTTTTTAGAAGAAGGAGGAGACGTCTCTACAGGAGACGCTTCATCTACAGAAGAAGGCATATCTACAGAAGACGCTTCATCTACAGAAGAAGGCATATCTACAGAAGA
>WIPJ01000154.1:342762-358227 GCA_018155075.1 Cassiopea andromeda
TAAATATATATATATAAACATATATACATTATACATACATATATATATATATATATATATATGAATAAAAAATAAGTTCTAGAGACACATTGGTGCATGTATAATTAGCAATGTCTCTACTTTTCAATTCAGAAAGAATTTTTATGACTCCGTTTACACCGTGAAGGATTGCTATCGTCGCTTTGCATCCCTGGAATGATCCCTGTGAGAAAGGGGAGATAGCTCGCAATATATCGTATAGCCAAAACAACATTAATTGTAGTGGTGGCTAGTGGTATTTGTCGCTGGGGGCAAGTCTTTGAAAAACTGGGTGAAGTCGAAAATATCTTAGGGAGCCACACCCCAAAAATGACATTGGACAGCTTCACCTCCAGATAGTAAAATACACGTTTTCTTTTCATATAAGAAAGAAATTATCTGACTTACCCTGGAAGTTTTTTAATATTTTGTCGAATGCAGCCTGAAATGTCTCTTAAATATAAAGACTTCTGGTGATAAAAATAACCCAGCTTAGGGAATTGTGATTCAAAAAAAAGATGTTCAGGTTTCTTGAGACATGTAATGAATGCTAATTCCAATTTCATTCTAGTTTTATAAAAACATTTAACTTCAAAAACAACTCTTTAAAGTTATTGTTTGAATCTCAGCCTGCCTGTTTCTTAACTTTTGCCTACCTTCGGCCTCATGTTTCTTATGGACATGTTTCTCATAAAAATGGATGTAATCAGAACAATGCTAAGAGACTTTATTATTTAAATCTGCTTCAAGAATAAAAACCATCAAAAGCTATTATTTTCTCTTTTGCTGTTTAGAGAAATAATCAATTCAGGCTGAACGTATTCATTCTATGAACACTAAATAGTATAAATTGTCTAGAATGAAATATTTTTGTCCCTAAAATTCAAAGAGAATCTAGGTGATGTAAGCAGAACTATCAAATATAACATGTTGATTTGCAATTTTATAAATACATGGAGGCTCTTGAGTTGCTTAAAAAGAAATTTAGCTCTTCTATTCTTGAGCTGGGCAAACATATCAATCAAAGTTTAATTGAAGTCAATTAAGAGCCAAAGCGTTGAGTCTGTCCTCAAATATTATGTTTCTCAAGAAAGTTTTAACTCTCTCTAGCAGTAGTGGCTGGTTACAATTTTTCTTGGGGGGTGGGGGAAGTATCCGAAAGTTTAGCATGGTCCAAATGTTTTTGTGAGCCACACCCTAAATACTGCCATGACGTTTTCTGACCTATAGTGAATAAAAGTGTAAGGGAAGGAGACATATTGCAATCATCTTGTCTCCTTAAGCATTCATCCTTAAGGGTTGTGATAAATAAAAAAATTAAAACCTATGCATCTTTCATGATAATACTTTCAAGAGGATACTGTTAATACAAGCAAATGTAGGAAGTATCAAAGTTTTCTCTACCGATTTTTTGATTTTCTTTCAATTTTAGAGGTCTTTCATTCAGTAAATGAAGGACTTAGCTCTGATATTTCTAAGTTGTGAGAAACATCAATTACATATTAGTTGTGGCCTGATCTAAAGCAATTTTGGCTAAAATATTCAATATGTTTTCAGACATAGCATTTCCCAATGAAACTTCTTACTCTCAAAGGACTAAAATATCCTATTCATTCAAAAGATTTAAATGGAAATGTGATGATGACCCTCAGAAACAATTCAGTCTCATAGAAATTACAAGTTAGACTGGATTTTACAAGTTGGGGGTATTGGAACTGCTTTATGCCATAGAGGAATTTGAATGTAGACAGCATTAAGGAGAAGAAATTATTCGCAGTATTCTCAACACCTAAAAACATGAAAGGAATCACTCTCAAAAGGTGGTTGAACTAAGATATCCAGTGAATTCAACCTGAGAGACATAGTGATAATACACCATCAAAGACAAAATTTGAGTTATAAAATCAAGCGATGCACCTAAATTACAAACTTCATTGTGAACTTCACCTAAGTAATGCCATCTAAAAAGCACCATAGAACTTGATGTAGTCGATCGCCATTGATTGCTTATCGAAACTGTCTCAATAAAAAATCATGTTGCAAGACCCAGGCTATTAGGGCCTAGATGCTTCTCGTCCAATACTCCTTTTAATGACATAGGCGAAAAACTGTAACTACCTTCAACAACTCAGATTGCAGTATTGACCAGTGAGTTCAGTGATCAGCAAGTATTACTGAATACTCCCAGTAGTTTGATTTGAGATCTTTTGTGCTAGCATGTTCGGAGAGAACCTCCCTTGTATGTTTAGATTTCAGAGCGTTGTGGTCGTTGTTGTTGTTGTCCGGAGAGGGCAAAATGTTTCTTGCCCAAATTTCGTCAATTTCAGCCAATCGGCTGCTTCTTTTTTCGGCATTGGGATTTTGATCCTTGCTATTGCGCATGTCAGGTAGCCAATTCCAAGGGGAGAATCTAGTTTGCCCAGAAAATGACATCATTCTTTAAATATTTACGTACGAGGCTCAAGTCAACTCATTGAGAAGTAATCGAATCTCGCGCCCCTGAATGCCTGGTGAAACGTGCTAGGATATAACATTTTATATTTTTCTCACTGTTATAGCTTAATTGCACAGCTTTTTCTTTTCATTTATTTTTCGGTGGGGGGGGGCATTACCCATAATTCCCATTAGCACGAGCCGCCACTGATTGATTGACTTTCGTATCAGCTACAGAGCAAACTGACTTTCCTTCTCATTGGAGGAGCGTCTCCTACCGGGTAGCTGTGGCATGGTGTACGTAGAACCATAGTTACCGATGCAGAAATCGTGACATAACTATCCGGTGTTGTGTAAACGGGGCCTATGCCTCCTGCTACTTTCGTTATGATTATCCATAAGGCCTGTTCCCACAGTGTCTACCTTTGGCTGTCATTGACATTCAGCGGGGGTTGCTAGTTTTTGATTTGATAAACACTGGATGAACACCGTTTGAACGGAACTTTACCATTTAAAATTGATCTTATAATGTGAGAGCGATGACGGAATATTTCCTGTGTTAGCGTGTCTACGATAAAAAAAATTGTTTTGTGTGACGTAGGTGTTGGGCATGGTCGAGACTAGACGTAGCTTTCTTCATTTGCGAAAGAACTTGGTACATTATCACATGCTATATGAAAGAGTGCGACGAAATTATCTCCAAATGCACAAGAGAACCCCTTGTTTGGTACGATTATGACAACAGATTGAGGTAGTGACTGCGAATAGCCATGGCTTAGCGGTAATGCACTTGACTCAGACCAACGTGGCCCTGGGTTCAGACCATTGACTCAGACCATTGCAGGCCATTAGTGATGTCAGGAAGGACATCCGGTCTTAAATATTCGTGCCAGAACTAAAGCTTTCTTAGAGGCACCCACGAAGCCCCAAGGAATTGGGGGGGAACGGAGGTAAAATCGAGAAAAATTGAGGTAGTGACTGCATGTCTCGCATACTTTTTTGGAAAATACAGTCTTTATGAGCAGAGCCACAGAGAGACTTGAAAGGCCCGGGGTAGAAGAGAAAGATGAGGCTCCCTGTGAGCGAACCGAGCAGAAAATTTTCAAGTTCTAGAAAACAACTATGGAAAAATACTGCTGGTTTTCTGTATGAGGCTGCCTGGACCTATAAGTATTGGGCGGTATGAAGCCCCTTGGAGCTTAAGGCGCTGGGACAATTGCCTCCCTGCCCCCCCCACTCTGGATTTGGTATCTACAGTGTAAAGCAAGATCTACAAAAAGCATAAATAAACGAAAGTTTAAATGCCCATGAAGTTTGAGTCTTGCATTGTGTTAAAACCATTCTTTTGAGCCCCAATATTCGGACACCGTGTGAACGCAAAACCATTTTTAATTTGAGCACGTCTAGAAAGTGCCAGCCAGCTACAGACAGACACTGTGTGAACCAGGCTTAAATCATCCGTCTATAGTGATTTACCTCACTATTATTTTAATCTTTTTTGACTTCATTAGTTTTTAATCATCTTAAGTAGAGCCGCCGTTCATAAATTCAATTACTGCTTTGGCATAAAAACCAATCATCATTCTGAAGGATGATCTTTCCTTTCAAAGCAGTAACTGAGAAGTTTGAACATGTCTGAATTTTGAAGTAGAGATAAACTGCTATCGAGAACCAGTGCACTTAAAGCCTGGTATCCATATAGTCGCTGAGAGTCGTTGACGGTCTTTCCTACAAGTGAAAGACCATCAAAGACCGTCAACGACTATATGGAAACATCGCAATATATTTTATAATCTCATTAACGACTGTGATAGCTAGATATAATACCTAAATACAGATGGGATAGCTTTTATAAAATGAGCTTCAGTAATTTATTTTGATGGTTTGAGAAGACCACTCAGAGTAAATAGCAGATAAATCTACTGGCCATTGAAATAGAACTCTAAAGTTGGAGGATCAATGCCAAAGTATTAGCAGTATTTGAGCCATATAAACAAGTTAATGCATTTTGCAACACAGCACAACCAGCATAGGTCTTTCCAACAAGACTCAAGCTAATTTTCAATTCTTTCTTAAAATCTATGAACTTGAAATAAGTCACAATCTCATTGAACACCCACTCCACTGCCACACTAACTTGGCTCATTAATGGATTGAAAGCCTGTTGCTCTGGTGTTAAGCTTTGCCTTTGCTGCATTGGGCATTGAAGGTGTATGCGATGCGGGTATGCTGGGTCCCCATAGATGCAAAGAGCCTCACCATCTGGTGGAAATGAATGCTGCTCTACTTCACCCATGAGTCTCGACATAGCCAACATAGCAGCATCATGCCTTCTACCCTAAACAGGCCCATATAAATTAGCAATCAGACCATTTGGTGCAACCATTGAATGAAACTTAAGGGCATGGATGGACTCTTTTATGGCCATTATACACTGTCCTTTGATCCCTGCTTGGAAGACAGATTGGCCTAACAGTGCCATCTACAAAGCCCCAGCAATTAGTTAATGCTGCACCTTTGGCGTGGACAGCATCAGCAAAGCTTTAGAGATTTGCCCTTGATAGCCATGGCTGATCCAAAGATGAAAGGAGATGGCTATAGTGCTCATATATATCTGATATCACTATAGTAGTTATCATAGACAACTGGGGAACTGGCCTAGCAAACCTAAGGACCAAATCCCCATAACGTCAAGGAAATGCTAGCCGCCTCAGATAAATGCAAAGTGCTTCAATAGAATTCACAACAACTCCGTTATAGCATTTAAGCTGCTCTGGAAATCGAAGTGCTGTGAGGAGTGTCAGAACATCATTTTCAACATTCGGAACTCAGCCTTAGATTCATCCTCCTGCATGAAGCCCAAATCAAATTTTCATACGTCTAGTATGGAAACTGAGGGTTCTTTCGCTCTTGAATATCGTGCAAAAGCAGACCTTCATCAACACCTATCACACCTGCATCATTGTAAGCAAGTATAAAGTCTTCCACTTCATCATAGTTTTTGGCAGTATATCAATGTAGTTACCGTTGCCTTGGATAATCGTAACTCGAAATAGAGTGACTACGGAACCACTACGTGACCGCGTTGGTGCTTAGACCTCTACGTAGCCGTAGCTGCCTGTGTAGTGAAATCGTAAACTCTCTAATGACTGTCAACGACCAAAACTCTTAATGGTACATACCAGCGACTGGAAAAGACTGTAACGACCCGAAAAGCAGCTCCTCCGCATTAGCGGATTGTGTCATTGACGCAAATAGGGAGCTTTGATCATATAGCATTGCACTACGAACATTGTACCATGATTGCACAAAAGCATTAAAATGCTATCTAATGGACAATCAATTGATTTTAATTTCCTATTGGTTATTTCTTTTTTATTTTATCATCTTTTGTAGTGATTATTATAAATTATAGGTCTTTTCGCAATACTATTGTCGAAAGAGTGCTGAAGTAGCTTAAACTCATAAACGACTAAATTTTTGTTCCTTTAATATAATACTATCATTAGAGATGGCGGACGAGCAATTAAAAACTTTGACAATCATTAGAAAAGCATTTCCAGAAGGAGCAATTTTTATATCTTGCGTAGATCAAAAGTTATCGACATTACAAGCCACCCATCTTTTCTTCTAATGTCGATAACTTTTGAACTACGCAAAATATAAAGGTTGCTCCTTCTGGAAATGTGAATTGAAGCCTTCTGAACATGATTGCAAAATATTCCTCAATTATTCAATTCTATGTGTTATCAGCTTTTCGCAAAGAAAGTACACTTTGTGCCACCAAAACACGCTTCTCGATGCATTTCGAACGAATTCTCGAAACATTTTTGGCAGGAATCCTTCGATGGTGATTCCATTGTTAGCCGATCAAGATTTGAAGCCTATGCTATTCATTTTCGTATTCGGTTGATGTTGAGTAGATGATGAGGAGGCCCCGCAGGGTTGCGATTCTAACCAACTGCGGCTCATCTTCACATAACATGCAAATTAGACTTGCTACAGTGTGAATACTTGAAGATTGTACGAACATTCCCAGCCCTTAGCCGCATCCCTAAATGGTGACAGGAAGTTGATGAAAATATAAGGGAAAACTTTGTTTTCTGTGGTTTCTAGTACCGTACCAAGTTTGCTTGATTATGGTGTTCTTGCAATTAGTTGGCAATGAGATTATTGTAATCCAATATCCAAATGACCTATATTTGCAAAGAAACTAAGCTTTCATTATCTGTTGAGATTCCAGGATGGGCAGGTTGGGGCGAGCATCTAGCCATTCAAGTACAGCCATGATAAGCAGGAAGGAATTTGCCGATCAAAATGAGAACTCAATCATTGAGAGAGTCATTGTTCACTTCAGAATTCAAAATATACATTCCTTGATAAAATGTGAACGATGAACTTAAGTACCAACAAAAACGCACTTCCTTATTTATGTAAATGGGTGCCATACGCATTGGAGTAGAGAAGGTAAATCTATTCTCTGGTAACGAATGTTAATGTCCTACAGTAAAAGCCCGCACTGAAGGAACCGGCCAGTAATTCTGCGGGGGGAGAGGGTGGAAGACAGCTAGGACGGGGGGAAGAACATTACATACTCAAAGGGAGGGGGTTAAAAAATAAAGAGCATATTCAAAAAAGGAGCATGGAGTTCTTCTGAAGTGCTGGATGTAGGAGCAAAACTTTTCCACAAAGCTGAGAAGAGGGACGAAAACGTTCCATCAAATATAAGGGAATGTCTTCCATTCCCTCCCCGCAAGTAACTATTGACCCGTCAAGTTACTAGAATCTGCAATTTTGAAATGAGCTTTTTTCACTTATGATGAGCTCTCCTCCGTAGAGAATTTTAGAACAAAACTGTAATGAAAGTCATTTTTACTAGAATTGACGTCAATGGAACTTCTGAAACTGCCGGCGATCCACCGACGACCCACCGGCGACCCACCGACGACCCACCGCAATCATGTTTCCATATAAATTTTTCGAGATCGCCGGTACCGCAATAGAAAAAATATGAACAAGTGCCAACTTTTCTTCGATGTCTGCGATGGGTCGCCGGTGGGTCGCCGGCACTAGAAAGTTATATGGAAATCAGCTTAAGGGTCACAACTTAATTTAAGTTATATTAAGTTGCAAATTAAAGTGATATTAACTTGCAATACGCAATACGGTACTCATATCGAATTTTAATCACAGTATTGCCCTTTGATATGGTTATTCTATAATAAATGTGCAAACAAAGAGATCAACCGCGCACATAAACGTGTTTTTCGAATGCTCTATAAAGACTATGAACGCCCCTTTGAGATGTTACTTGCCCACAGTGGTAGTGTTTGCATTTGTGAGAAAAATTTACAAGAGCTAATCATAGAAATTTACAAGTCAATGAATCATCTTAGTCCATCGCTTGTCTGGGAATTTCATGAAAAGAAGTTTGCAGAGTATAATCCAAGGATAAAAAGCCTTTCAAACTACCTACAATAAGACGTACAAGCTTTGGGTTGGAATCACTGTCTTTTAGGGGGAGTTTCCCCTGGAATACCGTCGGTGATAGTACCAGAGATGAACCAACTCTCCTAGCATTCACAAGCAAGATAAAAAATTGGTCTGGAAAAGACTGCACCTGCAGGAATGCAGCTAACTTTTAGTATATTTATATTGTTATTTGGTTTTTTGTATTGTAAATAGTCGGTTCAGATGAGTATTAAGTTACTGTTGTAAACATCAGCTTTAAATATGGATATATGAAACATGAAAAATCAGTTAACGCTGCATGTTCTCCAAGCTTTTTGTAAGTTTCGGTATGCATTGCCAACATACCCTTCCTCGTTCGGCTCAAATGTAGAATAGTTTACAGCTGATTGATAATTCACAATTGGAGGCCACTGGTCGTTAAGGCTACATTTACACTGCTACCGACAGCAGATTGAAATTCTGTAAATTCCCAAGCCGAAGCTCAAAAAATCCCAATATCCACTGTTTTCAAAAACAAAATTCCAAAGTTCAATGACGTGATTTATCTACATAGACTTTTGCTATTAATGGTGCCTTCGGGGCATGTGTCCCTTGAGAGCACACTTTGAGGGGAGTGAAAGCAAAAATGTGGTATTTTAGCATACTCTTGAGGTCTCAATGGGTACGTTATTGAGCCATGAAGGGTACACCTGTTGTCAATTATGAAGGTGCTCCACTAGAAAATAGTCTCCTGAAATGCTACTGCTAGTGAAGAAATATGTAAACAGAGAAATTGCAAGATGATTACAATCACGTGATTATGTGTAATTGTAGGACAAATAAAATAGAGGATTGAAAGCTCAAATACTCAGCTGACAGTTGGAGTCAGGGGGTGCTGCCCTTTGTGCAAATTGTAAAACCACGCCCCTAATCTAAGATAATTTCCCTTTTTGACAATGAAGACATGCATGTTCTATATTTAGAAAGGTAGATTTTGTTAATGAAATGTATTGTTGGAACAAAGATCAGGTCTTCTGTTTTCGCTATTTCAAATGACTTAGAAAAAGAGAAGCGGGACTTTTTCCCAAGCTCCTTTTTCTACAGTTCTGTGCTCTTTTGTCATACAGTCATACATGATCATCGATAAGTTCTTAGGGAGTATTCTCTAAAATTCCCAAGATTTATCCCAAGGTTGTTTTGGAAAAGTTTAATCCCAAGAAAAATCCCATAGGATTCCAAAATTCCCAAGGTCTTAAGATAAAATTCCAAGTCTGTCAACCCTGGCTACGGATCACTCTTGATACGGATCACAAAGTGTTTTTGATAGGGCTAACCGAGGGCAGTTCTGCTACAGATAGCAAAAAGTAGCGTAGATAAAAGACGAATTCGTATCACTTGTGATACGGATCAATAAATGATCTTTTATAGTGCAAACGGGGCCTTAATTTGATTTGCCCACCATTAAGTAGCTACCGGGCATTGTGACCAAAGCGATTTAGGCCACGTTTACACTATACCGTTTACACTATACCGTTTACACTATATAGTAGGCAAATGCGGAACGTTTCCTCACCGTCTTCGTATGAAAACGATATAGTTTAAACAGGGCCTTGGTGAGCGTGAAATTACAATCAATTGGACGTGAAAACATCGAAAATTGGGTAAGCATAAGTAGATGCAGAGTCCAGAAAAAGTAACGGTTCCACGGCTGTGAGCTGGGGGAGGATTTTTTTAAGTTCATGCCAGTTTTGAGGAACGCCCTGTAATATTATAAAAAGGCCTGTTTTGAGGAAATTTCTGATGAATGAAGATGGGATACTTTGACATGGGGAAATGGAGGGAAAACATTGGGTAAAATTTAAATGCAGTAAGGTGAAGAAGGTTATACTTTAAGAAATGGCTACAGGGGTAAGGCGTGACCTTTTCTAGAGTCTGAGCAAATGATAAATCAAAAAAAATTGAGAGTGCTCTGCCATTGCTTTAAATTGTTCCTGGATTAAATTTTTCCTGGTGTGACCTTTTTCTAGAGTCTGAGTAAATGATAATCAAAAAAAATTAAGTATGCTCTGCGATTGCTCTAAATTGTTCCTGGATTGATGGCTCTACTTCCAAAGAGATGGTGCCTCTGATGGCGCTTATAGAGGGGATTGGAGTCCCCATAATTTTACTTAGCCCCCTAGCAACACTTAAAATTTTAAAGATTTCCACACACTTTTGGCACTTTTATAGAATCACTCCTACTGACAGCATTTGCTCCACCTACCATCCATGGCTTTACATTGGCAACGGAAAGTTGACCACACTTACTGAGGTAAAAGGCCCCAGGCATGGACCCACTCTTTCATTCTCTACGACAATAAAACAATCTAGTTCGATTTGGATTCTGATGTCATAAGTCGCTCAAGTCGTTCCTCCTCCATATTCTATTAAGTCTTGTACTCACTGGACGATTGTCATTTTTATAGATCTCTGAGACCTACAGGCACACTAGTAAGACAACGAGGACATCTCAAAACTCACACTACTAGGCACATTGGCAACCCAATTCTTTTCTGGAATTCTTATAGTCTTTTCGATGGGGATGGTCTGAAAACCGCAATAAAGTATTTGCAAACTTCACAAAAGGACAATTCATACATGAGTGTCACAAATATTCCATGCTATCAAATGAATTGATATAAATACAATTTGCCAAATGTATTCCTTTTGTTTTGTTTTTCTAAACATACTTTGCATTGTGCATGAAAGAATGCTGTTTGCATAAGTAGAATAATAAGGGGCGTAGTCAAAGAAAAACATGTGATTCAGATCAGATTTCAAATTTCTAGCAATGCTACGTCACGTTCCAATGGATTTATTTCGATTTCAACGATATAAGCGTAGGAGAAGGTGTGACAGGGGAGTGCAGCCTATCTTAGTTGGACAGAAATCCGTTTGATTAGGGCAACATTTCTGAAATAGCAATAGGAAATTTGGACAACTTTTCTGACTGCTCTTCAGATCTCTTTGATCCTTCGGGCAGAAAGTGTACAGCCCCCTAAAATTGAAGTCTTCCTACACCCATGTGCAGCGATGCCCATTACTTCTATGAATTCACTGCCATCGTGTGATTTGATATGTTTCTATTACGAAGCACATTGTAACACTGTGAACGTACTGGATACACACCGGTCACATTGGTTTACAATACAGTGCCTACCTCTATCAATCTCATCTTCTATTAGCCGCAAAACTAAGGGTCGGGAGGCTAGGCCCCTGCCCTTTTCAGCAAATAAACAAAAGTGCTCTTTTTGTAGTGCCCTCTCTATATCACAAAGGGCGTTTTCCTAAGACGAAAAGACGTGATTTGGAACATTTTCCTGGGGCTTCACCCCGCCCCCTGTTCCTTGCCCTACCTTAGCAAGAACCAGTAATAAGAGCCAGTGGTCTTCAGAACAACGATGTCAGTAAACTTTCCACAGTATTTCCTCCACTCATGAATGTAGAGTACAATATTCACAAGCTCTATCTCCTTTTAAACAGTTTTCATATACCCCTTTTCATGGATTGAGCTCCTGCTCTCGAAAATTCCTATTTGCGCGCCTGTTTATCAAAAAATCAATCGATTGAGCAATCTAGATATTATTTTCGTTTTTTTTTGCATATAGCATTATATAAGAGAGAAGCAATAATATCTTGTTTCTAACAATGGGGCTGAAGTAAAATATTTTTCTTGCTCTTATTGTTACTTGCCATGATATTTTGGTTGAGATGGACAGTAGAAGATGTTGAAGGCTGTGTGAATACGGAAATGTCTTAAGCCAAATCCTACAAAGCCAACAAGGAAGTGGTTTACACTCAAGTGAATGGTGATTATTGAATACAAGAAAAGGGTAAATCCCTCTTAAAACATTTGAATTTCGCAGAGCACTTCCTTGTCTATTTGAATTCCAAAGTGGGCATGCTGAAACAGGAATCTGGACAGCATTCCGAGACGATTGTTAAAGCTCAATCACTAGGCCCTACAAGTGAGTTAAAACCATACAAATGAGTAATCTTTACGCAAATCCATTCTACTCATTCTTTGTAACCAAAGTGGGCGTCATTGAATTTTATACCTTTAATGAGCTCACGTGACAACAGACCACTGATTTCCTCTTTCACAACTATGAAAACGCTGACACGCAAAAGATTGTATTAGTCGTAGAGTGAAGCACAAGGAGAAGGGTAAGTGGACCATTGCGTATCACAATGGAAAGCAAGTTGTTTTCATGTGCATGTAGCCCTGCAAAATGAGCCAATTTACACTTCTTGCATTATTTTGTGTATTTATCGCTTCTTGCTAACTTTTACAGGGTGGTTTCTGCGATTATGGACCTCAAACTGCTTCTTTTATTGATGGGCCTCTGTGCCGTCTCATGCCACCAGGAAGTTGCTGAGAACGAGCAAGGTACTTCCTCTATTTATCATGTACATTCTTAATCAGGGGCGTAGCCATTGAAGGATGCAGGGGTGCCACACCCCCAGTATCTAGCAAAGTGATAATACCTGTCGGCAAGTCCAAGTTCTTACTGTTCTAAAGCCCTGTTTGTAGTTGCAGAATTATTGCTTAAAGAGAAAAGCATTAAGGGTCAAGCAAAGCCTACAGTTGCCCAATGTTTTTGCTAAAGAGTGGAACTTTTCCTTAACTGCTTTAAGCAACAATTATTTGTTTCCTTAAGGAAAACGCGCTTATAGTTGACCTTCAAGTATAGGAACTAAGGTTGTATGCTCAGAAAGTTACTATTACTCGATTGTTGACGCAGATAGCATCATCAGTATTTCTGAATGCTAAATAAAGTTTTTGATGCACTATTAGCACTCATCGACAATCGACCTATTCATCCCAAAATCTAACGCTTACCGATATCTGAAAGGCAGGCCGTTACTTTACGCTATCAGGTTGTGATTATTATACAGGATTTCATTCATTGGTACTATTGGGCGAGCTGGCCAAATCGGAATTTGGCAACAGTGTGCACTGGAAAGGGTAAAGAGTACATTTTGATCGAAACACTTCTACGTAGGCGATTACGGATTAGGGAAAAGTAGCCATCACGCCCCCACTAAATACTTAAGCATGATTAAGGAAAATTATAACTGTCTGGAAAGTTAATGGTAATTATAGAGCAGACATTCTGGCGCCAGACTGGCATTATCAGAATAATTATGAACTATAAACCAGGCTTAACTCGAGGGAAGTCTTCTTTGTGGGCAAATTTGGGTTGTACATCCCCCCACCAATTTCCCTTAGCTTCGCCCCAACGTTTAGTTCTGCATGTACCTGGTATTGTAAGTTTTTGATTAATATGCAAGTTCTTTCTATTGGTTTCCGTATAAATACGTTCAATTTATCTGAGTTACTCGGTAGCAATAAAGGAAATTCATTGAGCTGTTTTCTGCTTTCAACTCTTTTGCCGTAAATCAATATACATTTGAACTTATTAATAAATTTTAGTGGCAGTAGCGGATACCCAGAAGGAATCAGATCCAAAGGTTTTCGTCGCTAGCAATGCAGAGAATGAAGAAAGCGAAGATACTGATGACAATGACAATCAAGGAAACGACAATCAGTCAAGCAATGATGAAAGTAAGGAAGAGAATTCTGATGTCAGTGATGTTGAGGATCCAGATACAGGCGAAAGCGATCTAAGTGAAGAAGATGGAGATGCAGAGACTGCTCTTGCCAAAAATCAAGGTATGTTTAGGCCTCTACACAACCGAAACACACATACAGGGACATAACTTCGATACATTTCTGGGGAAGTGCCAGCGGCTTGGCACTGCGAAAATAAGATCATCAATCAGCGGCTTGACCACAGTGTTTTCTGTGACTTTCTCAATAGCAGCAGTTGATCAAATGGTGAAAATGTATCAGTTAGTTGAGACGGGTCCAGTAAGCTGCCGTGCAAAATACATTGTACTGCCTATTTTGCCCTGCGAAGTGGCAAATTTTCAAGGTTCGTAGGAAATAACTCACCGTCTACCCCCTGAAATGTCGTCCCTGCATGCGTAATTAAGGAAAGAAAATTGTTGAAGGAAGCAAATGTCATTAAATAACCTGATAGCCAGAGGTTTCATACAACAAACATAAATAGCATTAAACATGGAAGTATGCAAAATTTTACCATAAGCATCAGCTCATTATGTTTTAGATATAGACAGGAAACTCTTCCAATCAATTTCATTGTGTATTGACGGAACATAGAAATTCTTGCGAACATTTCACCTCATCCCTTTACTGTGCATTTGCTGGAACCTGAGTCTTACAGAAAGGTAATAACCATGCCCAAACATCAATGCCACTTCCTCCTATTGAAGAAAGCTAAGCTCAGATTTTTCTTGGGTCCGCCCCTGGAACCTGCAGCCTATTTTTATTATTTGCTGTTGTAAGAATATTTTAAATTGAGTTCCTTAGATTTTTTGTTAGTAGCATAAGTTTCTTGAATTTTGGCAGTCTACATGTAGCTTCCTTATAAAGTGGTTCCTCACAAAAGAAAGTGTCCTTCTATGCAGTTCCCTTCTAGAAGAGAACCTGAAGGTTAATCTCCTGTTGAGTCACATACAACTACAAAGATGTGCCTTCGATGGAAGCCCTGTCTCCTTGCTTTGGCACGAACAGGCGAAGTCCATTGATACTTGAGACTGTGTGTGATAAACAATCGGCTAACAACTTACTTTCCATAATCCCTTTGCCACTTGTTCTAAGAGCTTTGCAAAGTGAATTACATGACCTTTTGGCTTATCGCTTTTAAGGATTAAGCATGCTACTGAAAGGTAGTAAGGACAAAACTATTAGCAATTTACAGAGGTATCCATTTTTCATTTGGAAGAGCAATATTAAAAACAATTCTGTCGTGCAAACAATATTTTTGGGCAAGTATATTGGAATGCTCAAAGGTAGACTCCAGAGAAAAAAAGTTTCTTTTCTTTCTCTCTTCTTTTTCAAGCAATTTGCAGCTATTTTTAATAACCTTCTCTGATTTGCTAATGGTTTGGTTTCGTAATTTACCCATGTGGCATGCGTAAAGCCCGTTTATTTCATTCAAGTGGTTTATTTCAAAAGGGGCTTTGTGTAATACATTTCAACCATGAACAAGTATAGGCTTCTTATGAATAGGGTCATCAATTTTATCTCTTCCAGGAGTTACCTAAATCATGCCCGCTTTCTCCCAGCCTTTTTCTAGCTCTTCCCCATTGATACAGAGAAAGAATTGGATTCCCTCACTAAAATATACTAACGCTATGCATGGTTCGATGAACTCTAATTGGAATCTCTTCATTATTTCTCCACTAATCTCTCCACTATTTCAGTGATCTATTATGGGAAAATTAAACTTTTTTCTCAGGGAATCCCCAGGTGGGGAAGCGCGGTGCTATCTCGTCATATTTTATGAAAACTTTTCGCGACATGACTTGTTCTGCAATTTCTAGCTCTATCACAAAACACACAAACTGGTAGGTACTTGCAAAAGTGAGAATGCAAATTCTCTTATCAAAATAATGAGTTTTTCAATTCCTAGATGGCTGGATATGCAACATATA
>WIPJ01000154.1:373102-387974 GCA_018155075.1 Cassiopea andromeda
CCTAAGCATGGGCATTCAAGTTCATCTTGTAAAATCATAAACCCAATATTTGGTCGACTTAGCAGTGATGATGCTTTGATAATCTAACTTTCAGGCCGTAATGGACTAAACACAAACGAAAGTTCAGCTTTTTAAGTATTCCATTATTCATGCACTTTTGGTGAGCCTTCAACCACATTCCTGTTACCACCAAAAGTAAGAGAAAGGCAAATTGTTGGAAGGGAGTGGAAAATCTAATGCAAAATCGATGGTAATACGTAAATTTATAAGCCAGACGCCAATGACTGTGAAAATATGAGAAGCACAAAGTAATTGCTGGCAAAGTAGAAGATATTTTCAATATATTTGTTATTAGGAGTCGGGCAGAGGTGTTAATTGCAGGGGTGTTATAGGGCGAGATCCCTCTTCCCGCTATATAAGAAATTTTCGACAAATCTGAGACTTTGTCGGTAACTTAAGACCTATTTTTGATTAAATTTTCGAGTTTTATTCGACGGTAAACCTTTTCAGTCCTGAAAGTAAACCCTGGTATACCCTGGAAACATCGGAGCATACAATCAACAGCAACTCATTCTATTGGTTTCTGATTGCTTATGAAGAATTAATTATCATCAACTTAAAATTAAGGAAGCTCTGCATGTTTTGTGGGAAAAGCCTATCTAAATAAACCGGTTCAGCACTTCTAGCTTCCTTATTTTATTTATAACAGTTTTTGTTCTTTTGTTGATTGTAGAGTATATACAGTAGATATTGGCCGTGGCGAAGGGATGCCCGCTGGGGGGTGTGAACCGACATCTTGCCGATGGGATGGGCGTGGCAGATAGAGTTGCTTGAAAGGAGGGGGTACAAGCAAGGAAAGGGGTTTGGTGCCAGGTCCAAAGAAACTTTCTGAAAGCTACACTCTTCACTTTTGCTAGAAATGTGACCAACGCCTTTTTTTACACCAGAATTGTTGTGGAAAAGCATGAAAAAGTAGCAATTCTTGAAAACAAGAAGAAAATGTTTGTGGCTTGCTGACAGTAAATGTTATATCGAACGGAAGTAATTAATTTGAATTGAATGCTCATGATTTCAAAAGATAAGACACACTCCCGAAAAATTCTACGGTTTACCGATAAGAGGCAAATTTTGCCGACAGGGCTTTTCCCAGGGGATGTGACGCCCCCCACGCCCCCAACTTGTGAGGACCCTGGTAGATTTAGCTGTTCGCTACACAGCAACTTTAGTCTGTATTATGTATTACATGTATTACAAGATTAAAGAAATAGTTGTCTTTTAACGCATTGTCTCTAAACATGTCTTTAAAATGAAAAGATCTTTAACAGTTTTCAGACGATGTAAGAGAACTTTATGCCTCCTATGAATACGGCAGATCATTCATAATGCGCAAATGCATGGTCTCCTGTTGTCACCAAGTGAGTTCTCTTTGTTTCAAGCAAATGCTGAAGTCCGATTTCAGTTGAAAAATATTAGACATTTATGCTAAAGGATCTACACTCTCTATTTATAATAACAATTTTGTAAGAACACAAGCCTGAAATTTGGTGGAAAATTAAGAAAAAGTTAAGAACAACGCTGAGCCTGAAGCCTTGCCATGAAATTTATTTCTAGAAAATAATCCAAAGGTTTTCCACCAACAAATGGACAAGAAACATCTTTTATTGTTAACCTGAGGAAAATTGACAATCTTTACACTTTTTCTTTGATTTTCGCAAACTAGTAAAATTGAATTGTAAATCAGTAAAATTGAGGTTCAGGCTGGCTGTTTTAAATTTTCTCTAAACTTTGAGGCTAAATTGTTCTTAATTTGTGTTTAAATAATTTGTGTGTTCAATAATTAGCGTCATTTAGAAATGCATAGAGAGGTAGTATGCAAGACATTGGATGTTTTGATTGATTGAGAGACAAATGCTGCAACTAAGATGGTCTCTCTTCCATACTATCGAAGAGAGAAAATTTTCTTGAAAATGTTTAAATAGACAATTTTAGCACATTATTTAGTTTAGCTAGGGCCAACTACACACAAAACCACACCACACCACTACATGCCATCCTACTGCAGGGACGAATCCATAGGGCTCCGGGGGCCAAAGTCCCCAAAACGGCAATTTTTCCTATTGCAAATAATAGTATTGAGAAACTTTCACACGAAGAGACAATTAAGACTCTCCCATAGCCCAGATCTTGATCTGCCCCTGTCTTCCTGTTAAATATCCTAGCTGTGTCAGTCAGTTAGCAAATACCTCACAATCTCTCTCCCATTGTTTCCGTCCTCATATTTTTCACTCTCCTCCACCTGAACCAAACTTTTCTCCCTTCTTTTGAGTGCCTCATCTACCCCCAAAGAGCCATCTTTTGTGAGGCCTACCAACGGATATCCTTCCCTGTAGCTATGAGCCACTAGTTGCGAAGATCAAAGACAAAAAGTATCATGTCATGGCTATCAATTCTCCTCAGGCTAACAAAAAAAGGTTCTTTCATGCTCAACCTTGTTCTTAATTAGTTTGTAATTTTCAAACAAATTTCAGACTCGTGTTTTTATAAAATTGTTCTTGAAAAAGAAGAATGTAGTTGACAAGATTTTAAAAAATTAAAATATTCTTCCTACTGAAGCATTGTTGCAGTTTCTTATATAAATACATGTACGAAAGGCGCCCCTAAGCTACCAACTAACTTCTTCACTACTAGTTTCAAGGCACAAGTACCGTATTTCCTCTAAAAAGTGCCTACCGTCGAAAGAGTGGCCCCCTCAAAAAAGCGTCCCTCTAATACTATCGTAAACTTAAGCAGCGCCCCTCTAATACCATCGTAAGCTTACAAAGTGCCCCTCTTATACCATCGTAAGCTTAAATAGCGCCCCTTTCTCAGGTTTAGTTATCAGAAGCAGAAGAAGAATGATAGTAGCGATAAGTAGCAGGTTATCAGCAGTAAGTGTGGAACATAGGTACTACCGTATTCCATATGTAAATTCGAAATTCGTTCGTAACCTCAAAAGCACAGGACAACCATGTAAAATGCAGCTGATACATTGAAATCACCGCAAGAAATTTTGCTTGTACTTGCTGAAGTTGTCCGAACTTACTGCCTATGTTCTAAGTGTATATAGTTAGTTTGGTTCTAAGCTCGAAATGTACTTTTTCAATTAAACTTTCAGAATTTAATTTGTTTAAACGAACTTCTGCTTACAAACTTAACAGAGCGAGATCAGTAAAAAATTTGCAAAGCGCTCACCCTCGAAAAAACGCCCACCTAAGAGCATCGAAAATTCAAAAGGCGCTCAGCGGCTTGTAGAGGAAATACGGTAGACATGCTGATCTGAGTTGTGTTTTGTTGAGCTTAATTCCACAATCATAGCCCTAATTATATATAGTTTATTGCAATCAAATTGTAAGGGGGCATTCCCTATGATGTCTGTGCTCTTATTATTTTTTGAATTCTGCTGATAAATAAGATGTATTTTCGAAACTATTGAACCAAACTAACTCAGACAGAAGAATGCAATAAAATCTTGACTTAAGATTTTATCATATTCTTTCACCAACGTCATTGCTTTTCTTCATTCCAAAGTGGGCACGTTGTGGCAAGATTCTACCAAACCACGCACTTCATAATTAAATACATCTTCATTTCAATGTCAAAAATGAGCATGTTACTTTAGTGAAGTCACATACTAATATACCATATTTAAAACATTAAACACCATAATTGTTTACAGGGTGTCGGGAATTCCGCAAAGCCGCTATTATAGACTCGTTTGCATGAATGAATTGAATTTAGCCATCATTAGATGCCTTCATTGGTTCTATTTTGATAGAACGGCTCGTCCTTGTAGTCACATAAATATTTTCCTTTCTATTGTTCTTAATTAGGGTTTACGTAGGAAACTCGTACTCAAATCGAGAGACAGAGGCTGATTGTAGAATCTTATGGTATTCGCAAGTTGATTGTAACTAGATAAATATTTTTTTAATTGTAGTTTTGTGAATACGCCCATCCTGTTATTATTGCTTTTGATTGGACAGCTAAAATTATAACTTAATCATTTTACATATAAATATACCTTATTTCTTAATAGTTGTTAGTTGCGGAGAGATAAAGGTTAGTTATCGGTTGATATAGATTGGAGTGTAGAAGCATTAAGTGCATTGAATGAGTTATGCCTGAAAGATCTGTGTTTCTTTGAGTCTACGTTCTAACCTAATATCGAAAGAGCCAGAAATTGAGAGAACACTCTTAACACAAGGTTATAATTGAGACCAAATTAGGTGGAAAAGTATAAGCAAGACTTCGTCTTTATATTAGACGTCCAACTACTGTAGGGTTTCTGAGTGCCTAAGATCCTGCCCTTTTAACAAAGCAATTATATATATATATAAGAATGCTCAAAACTAAGGTACGCAATAGAACATAAGTTATAAGGTCCCAGATCTTCTAGACCTCAGATTCCAGTACTTGAAAAACTTTCATGAAAAAATCCAAATTCTCCCTAAATGTGACAATTGTTGTTTAACCAAGGGTGTCGAAAGCAGGATTTTCAAGACCATGCCCTTTAAAATCATGCAGAATCACTCAAATTCATTCCTTGATATTGCACTGAAGTCCACATTTTGCCACATTTATAGAATTATTTATTTGAGACAAAAGAGTAAAATGAGGTTGTCAATTTTGTGCAAAGTAGAAAAACTAAAGAAAACTTTTCAAAATGGCTTTTTCACAATGGAGGGCTGTGCCCCCTAAAACCCCAAATAATTTAATAAAGGGACCATACCACCTGACCCCGATAGCACTTGCAACTGCATCTGATCCCTAGATTTTTGCACCTTTTATTGGCCCAAGAGGTAGGTTTTCGTGTTTTGTTTAAAAAACTAAGTAACCTCTACATTTCTTATGTCATTCGGAATCTCATTCCAGACCTTTGCATCTACGCACAAAAATCTCATTGTTGAGATCTCCAACCGTGGCCTTAGTAGTTGCATATCGTTCATTCTACGGAATTCTTATTTTGAGATCTGAGTTCCGTTCGCGAACTTATGATGTTCTGGGCACTTGTCCCTAAGAATCTTGTGTACCAAAATGGCCCGGTCATATGTGATCATCTTGTCAACATTTAGTCATGCCGAAGGCATCTGATCCTTCATAGGAGCGGATTCAATGAGGAAAAATGCCCTGCTCTGTATCTTCTGAAATGAGCAGAGTTTTTTTTTTCGGGCAAATGGCCCCACACCTGGTTTCCATATCTCAGATAGCTCTCCACTAATGCTTGGTAGACAAGAAACAACTGCGAGATTGTGGTGGTAATTCTGTAAGCTACTGATAGAATTTAGCCCACCTTTCATTTTCCCTAAGACATTTTATACTTTTAAATAGATTACATATACATGAAATGAATAAAGAAAGTAAATGAACAAAGCTCCAGTATTAAAATATCCAAATGGAAAATCTTTGAACTTGCCCCCATACTTTGCGGGCGTTGTCACACTTGTAAAGTAAGGGGACAAGCTCAAAGATTTTTCATTAAATTTGAAACCTTTATCTTTACCAACAGCAAAAATTGGAACATTTTTCGAAAAATCATTAAATGTCCAAAAATCCGAGGATTTTGAAAGAAATGGGGGGCCATGGCTCTCTCCCCCCGACCACGATGCCCCAGCTCCTCATACATGTTTTTCCTTAGTACTAATGGAGATTATCTATACTACCTTCCAATTCATATTCATATTGGATTCAGTTGGTATGGAAAACATCTTTGCACAAATGACTGTCGATTAATTATGGTTTGCTATACTATAATAGCAGCAAGCCAGATCAGACAGAAAAATATGATTTAGCAACAAATCCCCTTCTCCATTATCTATCGTGATTCAAAAGTGGGCACTTAGCGGTGAGATCGTATCAAAGCCCTGTCAACTATCGTCTACAGCCCTGCTCGCACAACACAAACTAAACAAGGTTTAACCTTGGTTAAATCCAAGCCAATTCAAATCTAAGTTGGACTTTGTCACTTGAACATTACTAACCTAGGTTCAACCAGGGCTAGATCTGACTCATCTTCAGAGTTGGGTTCAAGCTAGGTTGAACCTAGGTTAGTGCCGTGTGAACACAGACATGAGCTGAACCTAGTCTAGTTTTCATAACAACGTATGCGTACGTAAGCACGACAGTTCCTATTATCTTTATAGCTGCATTGCAATGCTTTTTAGAATGGATATTTTCTTACAAACACCAAGCCATAGTTCATTTCCAAGATGGCTAGAGTCTCCACTCCAAAAGACGTGGCCCATAACTTTAGAAGTTGAGCGTCATAGGCACGCCTTAGATTGTAGGTAATACCTCACCCCATAAAAATAACTTTCATAAAAGTCACAATTAGATCAAGTTTTGCTTTAAAAATTTCCGTCTTGAACAACTGTAGGTTTCGTACATGGATGACTACCGACTAAGGTTGCCCTAGGAGAGAACTAAAATCATTTTGCAGTCTTCGCGCGCAATTCGTAAAACCCTCTCGTGAGCATGATATTATTTACGGCTCAAATTCTGTCAAAGCTGCTTTAGTATTTCAGCGTCCATGTATCAGGATATACGAGTAAGAGCATGAAGTTTTAGATCGGCCTTTCTACAAAGGGTCTTAACATGTGTCTTAACAAGTATGATTGATCAAATGTTATGCCTAGAAAGTTTTGCTATTAACTTTCTTTCACACGAGCCTCATATATTTTGATAATTGCTTCAGTATCTCTATCCCAACTATACATTACTGTGCTTAAGTCTAAGCATCTATCAACAATTCCTCCTCGTAGAAGTCTGTCTTTGCGACTCATGATCTAATTGGTTTATTATAAGAAAAGGTAGTCCCGGATACTTTCGTACGTAGGGGAGTGACTATTGGAAATGACACTTATGCCGAGCCATTGGCATGTGAGGTAGGGTGGCCAGTTCCTTTCCTCGCCGCCTTTATCTCCCCAGTGTTCCCTCTGGGTACCCATTTGCTGCTGGGTGAACAGTGAGCGAGCGTTCAGTCAGGGCATCAAGTCGGGCTCGAACCGTAGACCATCCGTATGGGAGGCATGCGCTCTATCCACTATGCTACCTCGCTCATTGGTTTATTATATCTTTCCCAAATAGAACTTGGTCTCAGAAAATTTAAATTTCAGAAACTTAAGCACAACTTTTAGGCCATACTAAACCCAATGTGCCCTATGAGTGATGGTGTCGAGGATGCGGTACAGTTCTTGCTACTTTGCGCTCATGGGCGAAGGAGGATGTCAGATTTAGGGGTGGCTGTAAACTCTCTCTAAACTCTCTGCCCAAATTCCCTCGCACAGTGGGCTGATGGGGGGGAAATAGAATGCAAACATTTTTCCTGTTTTGGCTTTCAATTTGTTGTAAGATGCCTAGTGACCCCAAATAAGGTCACTTAAGATCATTTTGAAGACATATAATACTTCATAACTGACCGCCAATACTAAAATTCACTCTCTGATGAGGTGACATTTCTAATTTCGTCCCATAGCTTCTGAAGCTACGATTTCAAACGTATTTATCACATAAGTACCCATAGAAATACATTACTAGACCAAACTTTTACGGCGATTCCAGATATGAAGTCTAAATTATCTTTTGATGTCATACAATTGAGATAGAGCCCTAAATCATTATAAAATCTCACAGTTTTTTCGATCCAATTTTTGCCAATTTCGTCAAAAGTTTTCTGTTATTCCTGGCTATCAATATAGACTGTCATTAATATGTAGAGGAGACATTCAGCTTTTAGAAAAGAGGGGAATTATTGTTTGGAACTTTCCGGAAAAGCATATTGTAGCTTTCATAAATTTAACATCCAGCATCATCTTTTTGCCTTCCAACTACTCAAAAGTCAGCGTCATACCAAGTACGTATCTGCAAGGGGGCATGGAAAGCCAGTTCCCGCCCAGAGAAAATATTATGTATAGTTTCCTCCCTAACAGAACAA
Source organism: Cassiopea andromeda (assembly GCA_018155075.1). NCBI lineage: Eukaryota > Metazoa > Cnidaria > Scyphozoa > Rhizostomeae > Cassiopeidae > Cassiopea > Cassiopea andromeda. The sequence continues at coordinate 381,072 of WIPJ01000154.1, forward strand.
TTGAAATGGAGATTTAAATGATCAAAAATGAGTTTGGCCGCTCAAAGTGGTGGCAAAGACAGGCTTTGCCCCTCCAGAATATTTCCTCCAGCTCTGTACTTGCAACAAGCCATTAAAACATTCTTGAAAATTCATTTACGCTTCGCTGAAATTTGCATGAGCTTGTTCTTATCAATAATTTTGAAATACATGTTTTGATTTAGAATCACAAATCTTTTTGAGCTAGGTATTTTTTTGGAAAATTGAGACATGGTGAACGCAAAACAAACTCCATTAACTAACTTGATTTATGATTCTGACAGGAAAAACTTAAGTAAGCTACAGGACTCAAATCATGCTAAGTTATAAAAGACTGAGACTTTTTGAAACTGAAGAAAGCTCTCTCACAAACAATGTCAACATTAATATAATCAATGATAACTTGATTACCCAAACGGTTTCAAACGACATTTTGCTACTTCACGGAAACAATCTATATTGGCGTATATATGTGTTATTGTATGCAACCTGCAAACTGCTTTATCAATCTCAAGTTTAAAGCAGATTTGTGGAACATCGTTCATCCACAATTAGAATATTAACAAAATGATACCAAAATCCAAAGTCTCACCTTTTCAAAATGGAACACACTCTGGACATGTAAAGGTTTTACGGCAGACGAGATTAGCATAATTTTTGCAAAACTTGGTATAGTCGACCTCCAATTCTGCTGTCATATCCAATCTTATTCATGTAGTAGTCACATTTGTGCTCTAAGGATCACCTATAGACTCCTATGGAAAATTTGAAGGCGCAGGATTTCTAACTTTTCATGTTGAGAATGCTCTGACTTATCAAAAAGTTAGATTCCTATTTCCACCGACCTAGCCAATTGGCCCCATTTTATGACGGCGTTTTTTCGCTGGTATCTCAGTAGCAGTACGACTATTTGTTCAATGCAACTTATGTTCTATGCGGATAGGCTTGTTTGACAGGTGGTACCGGGCAGGGGCGTGGAAACGACTTTCAAAGTGGAGGTCTGGTAACTGAAGTTGAGGATAAGCTCAGGTAACAGTAGTGAAACACTCTATTTTACGACAACAATGGAGGCTAGTGCACCCGCCCCTCGGTTTCTACGCCCCTGTCGTGTTCATTATTAACCCAATTTCCACATGTACCCATTCTTGAACAATGACGAAAAGGGACCTGATTACTCTAAGTTAGCCATGCATGCAATATGAAGCAGACGTAAGTATTTATTAGTAACAGTCCTCTATGAGTATTCATTAGCATTTTTGTAGTTGTTTTTAATTTTTGTTGTATTTTACTTGTTGTTCCTCCATGGTAACGTCTTTTCAGTGAAGTCACAGAATAGTGATAAGGCAGAAGGGAAACTTAGAGCTGTGTCTTTGTTGTTTTGTGGATACAAGGAGAACAATAAAAACAGGCAAACCTCGTTTTAGTAACAGCGTTTAGTCAAAAAAGAGATACTGTGGACACTCCAAGAAAATGAGAAAATAGAATCTTATGTGCCGTTCCCATTAAATTTTTCCAATCGAGACCATTTCGGTATGAATTCGAATGCTTTAGCATGATCTATGCAGGTAAGTTTCCCATATTTACTCGTTGTTGCGGTACAGTCAGAGACTTAGCGTCAGGGTATTCAAGGTATTCACTGAATACCCCACAATTTTCAGACAAAATAGAAAACTGCAATATTAATGGTCACTGAAGTAGCAAGTGTAGTTGCCTTTCAGCCTTTTAGCTCTTCTTAACTTCAATATAGTGAACACTGAAGCTGCAAAGCCTTAAGAGGGGAAGGAGAACTTCATGTTAAACTTAAATCTGTCACGAATTCGCAGTGAATACATTGGGCGGTGATCAACTAACCAAAATGCTCCATTTTAGTCAATAAATTCTTCATTATTCTGCAAAAACAATGGGATTGGGCGCAGAACTTTTTCCAGCGTAGAGCATCGGTTAGTAATTGAGCAACAGTTTCAGTCAACAGTCGCTCGCGGTCGTAGCCTCACTTCCAAGTTTATGAACGCGATCATGCCTGTTGTCGAAAAGGATGCAAAAGTATGTATGAAAGAATTAAAATAGAGTTTCGTGGTTATACATTTTTCAGTAAGCAATCTATAATTGCACTTGTGTGCCATTTTTCTTGTAGTAGCAATTGTGAAGACCAGTGGAAGATAAGTTATCCATTAACCTCTATGACCTAAGGCGCCTTAGGCCGCGTTATTCACCGTATGAATCTCTCGCCTTAGTTAGGAAGGGCACTATAATGTGTACGTTTGCTTAAGTGGTGAATGCTAATAGATTTCAAACAGCTCCCTCGAGTTATCAAATTCATGGGCCTTTTAAAGTTCAAAACATTTGCGTAGTTCAATGTTTAGTTCACATTTTTGACAAGACCATTTTCTATTACTTCCGCTGTCATGTATACTTCCTGTTAGCCGATAAAAAACCTTCCATACGGAATATTTACTAAGCAACCTGTTTTGCCATATTTATGCTCAGGCTAAAGGAGCCACACCAGCTACAACCAAAAACTTATAGAAACTTATGATAGAATACCCAGTTGAAGAGGTCACACTACGCCGCTGGGTGCAGTGGTGTATGACCTAAGCTTCATTGGCGGCTAGACAAAATGCCTCATGCATCGTTCACCCATGAGTACGGATGGGTGAACAATGCACTGAATCCATAGTTCTGTTTGGTGTGGCTACTTTTGGTTAGCTTTAGTTCTTTTAGTTGTTAGAGCGGCTGAGAAAAAGCAGATGCCTTGATTAGGTTTGCTGCTGTGATTCCCTAGTGCAATACAGAAAGACTTAACACTTCATTGAGAGGGATTAGAATGATTAGATTTGCCATCGCTATTTTCAATCAGAAAAACTTTGTTTTGAAATCTACGACTCTTAATACCAGTGTACCTTCGCTGGCCCATTCCACTGCCGTTTTCTACATAACAACAGCTAGGCAAACGGATGTGACTTGCAGAAAGCCAATAGAAGTTAAATTACGATTGTATAGTACCTTGTTAAAAATCTCATTAGCGTACTGTGTGTAATGAAATGTTACTGGCAGGAATTGGACAGAAACTGTAAACCTGAATCCTGGATTTAACTTTGACTTTTTGCTACTAATTATTACTGAGCAGTAAGTTGATTATTTTTATTTGGAACGCTTTTCCTGCCCCATAGTGGCATGTTTCACGAAGATATTTAAAAGGTCCCTATACAAATGCTTACCTCTCAAGAAATTTTAACCAGGTAAAACTTCGATTTCATGTCGCGCATGCGTCAACTCAAAGAGCAGCCTGCGAAACAGCAGGGTTCCCTTCTGCCTCTTCTCTATTCTATGGATTAGTCAAGTTATTCTATGGAGTCATAGTCTGTTGAAAGGACTGGTCAGCAAAGCAGCAATGCTTCAAAGAAACAAAAGAAGTGCCTCCTGCAACTTATTGACGATCTTGAAACAGTATGTCACGTGATGTACAAGGTGCACACAGTTCTAGACTATTATGATGAAATGGGTCTAAGCTCATATGCCCATGTAATCATCTTAGGCTAGCCAGCCTGCTTATTTGATTTATTTTCTAGGTTCAACCAGGACCTTTCCATGCATTTCATGCAGAAAGGTCTGAAGATCTAAAGCGGGACTTGCGAAACTTTGCCAACCAAAACATCTTTTATGCTTTCTCTTCAAATATTCTTCCTTTCTTTGAGTTTTTGGAGCCGTCTTTGCTTTTCATGTGTAAAAATCTGGTTGGAATGAATCCGTTTTTCACATATCTTCTGGTCGTCTTTCATGATACAATTGATAAACATAAAAAAGATTTAATCCAAATACAGATGTAGGGATGTCAGTATATACTCAGTATGCACGTTCACCTACGGGTAGCAATGGTTGGGGTAAATGTTAAGTAGGGACGTAGCTATAGGGGGTAAGGAGGGTGCTGCACCCCGAATATTTCGCTTTTCGGCGTTGTATTGTTGATAAAACTTCATGAAAGTCCTATTTGTTGGAAAATTGGATTCGAACGAAGTCTGTTTATTGGCATATCGCCGCTGTGCACCCTACCAACAATTCCCTGTTGTTCGGGTTTGCAAACGGTAAAACATGCATAACTTCTATGGGGTAACACAAGTTACCAAATAAATGTGTACATCAAGAACTATCAATTTAAGTATGAATAATAGGGGTGTTAGCTAATTTTTATATAGGTGTACAACGTGGTATAGAAGAGGACGGAGGCGCAACCACTCTAGCTGTGACTTGAGGGGGCTGAGCCACCCCAAGCTCGGTGAATTGTTTACAAATAAGAGCGTACAAGAACTCTTATTCTGTTATAAAAGGCTATTTTACATTCAAAAAGCCGTCGAGAAATTGTTAGTTTGCAACACTTACATTATTGAACAGCTAGTTGGACCAAAGTTGGAGTTTTTTATAAAAGTATGTGAAGGGAGTCCCCCTTAGCAATGAATTTACTTCTAAACCACTAGGCGTGCGATTCTGCACACTTGCGTAGAATCAATGGTATATTCTAAGCGAATGTCAAGCAGAAATACATAGAAATTTGCTCTTGAATAAATTTTGGGTAGCACTTTTCATTTTTAGGCCACCACTTAGTCCGATGAAGGAATATGAGAAGTCTAATTGATTCTTCGAGCATATTCTTCAAGTTAGTTATTCAAGCATAAAGTGCTGACCATTCTTCTTGCCTGTTTCCATTTCGTCTTCCTGAAAGCACTGATTGCAAATATGAACTCGGTCTTGCTCAATATGCGATCTATTGTGATTCTATACAAACTCTTATCACCCCCATTCCTTCCTAAACTTATTTGTAGGAGCTGGCAGTTTGAATATTCCCACTCCTTTTTGCCACCTGGATGTGCTTCAGCCAGTAAGAGAGCAAGTTGTCTTAGGCATGCTTTATATTTCTAGTAAATCATCTACGAGCAATCGTCTAGTAAAACACTTGCTCAAAATCGCGTGCACATTCATGGTCTCGTGACTCCTAGGAACGAGATCAAAGAGTTCCGTTCTTGATCTATACCGCCTTTCCTGTACAGTCCTTTTTTATTAACTATGATGGAGTATAGCAAGAAGTGTATAGCTATAGGTGAATTTTATAGCACTACGGATACCCAGACCTTGCTGCAAATCAGACCATTATCAAAGAAAGAAGAAAATAGTACAAAGGTGTGATGCTTGCTGGATAATGGGAAGAGAAAGTGAAACAAAAATTAAGTTTAATATAAGAAAGCATGGAAAGTCATCTTCTAAGAGCTTGCACTTGCATCTACGTACGAAAATCGTCTACTGGCAATGAGCCTTCTTCTATATGGGGAGCGTCTCTTGTAGATGAACCTTCTTCAGTGCCAAAGTATTGGATCTGAAATTAAGAAGAAGTTAGCTGTAGAGTTAGCAATACCTCAGTTGTATGGTAAAAACCTTAAAACCCAGCACTCATGCTACAGAGTAATTAGATATCTGACATGGGACAAAAGCAATAGGCTGCTTACAAGAAGACAACTGCAAACTACTCTGAATTTGTTATCTATGGTAATCTTATCCTGAATGCTCAAAAGCCTTTTCTCTGTATACTCAAAGTCTTGTATCTCAAGCACTAACCTTACTGGGACCATTAGAAATGATAAGGTAGCCAGTTCTTGACACTCATATTAGATGCTAAACCAGAAGTCTCATTGGTAAGGCCATACTACTAACATCCAAGAAGATCTATGGAACAACTTCCATCTAAGTTGCCACTACTCCAGATATAATACACGATTCTGCAGAAATATCCAGATTCCTAAATACAATCTAAAGTATGCAGAGAAAAGATTCTCCAGGGAGATTTTCTTGGCCATTTCATAAAAGAATTGAAAATGTATTTGATGAGCTGAAAGTAAATCAAACACGATACCCTGGAAGAACAGCCTAGGGTAACTTCTAATTATTGCTATTGAAATTTATCTTTTTGTGGTTGGACTAGACCATTATGATTTATTAAGACTTTTATGAAGTATTTTTTAGTTTATTCTAATGTGGATGAAGGGTTATTTGTGTAAAAATAAATGGGTAATAATTTTCTGATTTTTAAGCACGTATTTTTATGAAGGTTTGAACAGAGATGCTGTCCCTATTACTTGTCTCTGGTCCTGCAGAGATCATCCGTGGGCCTGTTTGGTGGTATGAAGAGCCTTTTATGTAAAAAAGATACGAAAACCTACCTTATCCTTTGAATCTGAAATCACTGTCATCTTCAAGGACCGGTGAATCGCTGTTGTCATTCTGACTACTTAAGTTGGTTTCGTCTTCATTCTCATCAGAGAGCGTATCTGGGCCTTCATCTTCGCTGGGCTCAATGCTATCTTCCAAGTTGTCATCATCGTTTGATTGGTCGTCTTGGTTTTCATCATTGTTTTCATCGTCGCTGTTCCTTTCTTGATTCTCTACATTTCTAGCTACAGGATTCATTGGATCTGAAATTAAGAAGGTGGTCATAAATATGTTCAATAATTGTGGTTCCTACCCTCTAGCCTCTACAAGACATGATAATACGTAAAGTAAGCTATTTGCAAAATGCTCAATATTCTACATCTCAATGTTACAAAGAAAACGATCTTGAATTGCTTAAAAACTCTCGTAGAACATCTAAGCTTTGCACTTTACGTCAAGTTATCAGCAAAGTAGCATCTATTAGGGGAGTGGTAGGGGGCAAATATTTATGTACACGTATTCCTTCTAAAGAAACACGCATAAGCTACAAGGGTTACGCGCATTCGGCACCTCTGTACCCCTGATTTTGTTTCAATATCGGCCACTGTAACTGCATATAGTATCACGTGTTCAGCAAGGAGAGGGGGTCTAGGCTCTAGACCTCTCTCCATTGCAAAAAATGAGCGAAAG
>WIPJ01000154.1:388053-414516 GCA_018155075.1 Cassiopea andromeda
CCCGTTTTGTAGTTCCCTCTGCATTCAAAAAGGGCTTCTCCCTAACATGGAAAAGGGTTTTCCTAAATCTTTTCCTAGGCCTCACCCCTGCTTCCTATTTTCTTTTTCTCTGCCGTGAAGAGAAATAGCAATAAGGATGATTGCCCTGCAGAACAACGATATCAGTACACCTTCTCAGTATTTCCTTCATTTATGAATCTGCAAGGCAGTAATCGGAGGCCGTATCTTCTCAGAAATGTTTTAGAGTGCCCTTTTAGTGAATTGGACCCCTTTTTTCGAGAATTCCTAGTTGCAAGACTGAGTATACATGTAGATCACAGTTATGAAATTAGAGAAAAAAACGACCAAAACTTGTTTGAAAAGCTGATCTTTCATCTTTGAGCCGAACTCTAGTCACTGCTAACTCCATGAAAGTAAGTTTCTTTTGCTGCATGATAAGACTGCTCATAAATTCTACTTTCTTGAGTAAACACGTCTACATACTAGTTATTTAATTACTCGTGGAACAATTAGATATAACAAACACTAGAGGGATAACATCCGACAGAGGCTGAAGTTACGCAAGGTTCCTTATAGTTGTGGTTGCACGGTAGAAGATTTCTAAGAAGAAGTGTTGTCATTGCAACTCTCGCGTATGATTTTGGAAATGCACAACTTTTGCGCTGTATTAGGTTGTTAAAATCGACAAATATGAGACAGAGATGGGGGGGTTTTCACAGTTATTTTGGTAACAGGTGAGGTGGAAAGTTAAAGGACACAGGCTAACGAGTCGAGGGCAGTCTTGGTCTTTATCGGTTACATTTCACTAGGAAGCTCTTCCTTCCTACTTGATTTTAAGTGAAATTTATTTGTAGATGTTCAGTTTCCTTGATTTCTTTAATGTCCTTGCTGATTTATTTGAAAGATTATCTTGCAAAATCCGCAATAATTTGTTCAGCGATTCATATAGCCTATGAATTTCATTGAAATACATTGGCGAGATTTTCTAGTAGATTCTGTCAACAAAGCAATTTTAAGTCTTGAGGAAAACAAAAAGATTAAAGAATCTCTCTCAAAACTTGGTGCTCAAGGAGTGAATACACTATCAAAAAGCTCCTATACTTTAGCAAGGTGTGTTTTGCTCCCTCCCCTTCAGCTCTCAAGCCTGTTATACTGATTATCCTTTAAGTAAGTGGGATTTAAATGCAAGAAATGGTATTGAATTCCTTGAACGTATTAGCACCATACTGTCTAAGTAGCCTTTTCACAAAAATTTGCAGTTCTCCAAATATAGTCTTCACAATACATTAACAAATCTAAGGGTACATATGAAGAAAGCAAAAAGCGACAAAGATTCACTTTCTTTTATGGAACACATTTGCAAGAAAGCCAGGCAGCTGAGTCTCTCTGCGCTGCTTCAAAATATCAAAATTCCTCGTCTCTTTGAATTTTTCAAATTGCAAGCATATTTGTTATGATAAGCTACATTTAAGTAGCACAATTTAAGTGTAAGATTGGAAAATGAGCTAACCAATACCTTAGATGTATGGTAAAAAACCTTAAAACCCAGCACTCATGCTACAGAGTAATTAAATATCTGAAATGGGATTAAAGCAATAGGCTGCTTACAAGAAGACAACTGCAAACTACTCTGAATTTGTTATCTATGGTAATCGTATCCTGAATGCTCAAAAGCTTTTTCTCTGTATACTCAAAATCTTGTATCTCAATCACTATCTTTACTGGGACCATTAGAAATGGAAAGGTAGCCAGTTCTTGACAATCATATTAGATGCTAAACCAGAAGTCTCATTGGTAAAGTCATACTATTAACATCCAAGAAAATCTATGGAACAACTTCCACCTAGGTTGCCACTACTCCAGATATAATACACGATTCTGCAGAAATATCCAGATTTTTAAGTACAATCTAAAGTATGCCAAGAAAGGACTTTCTAGGGAGCTTCCCATGCTTGGTCAATTCAAAAAATAATTGAAAATGTATTTGATGAGCTGAAAGTAAATCAAATACGACACCCTGGAAGAACAGCCTAGGGTAATTTCTAATTATTGCTATTGAAATTTATCTTTTTGTGGTTGGACTAGACAATTATGATGTATTAAGACTTTTATGAAGTATTTTTTAGTTTATTCTAATGTGGATGAAGGGTTATTCGTGTACAAATAAATGGGTGATAATTTTCTGATTTTTAAGCACGTATTTTTATGAAGGTGTGAACAGAGATGCTGTCCCTGTTACTTGTCCCTGGTCCTGCAGACATCCTCAATGGTCCTGTTTGGTGGTGTGAAGAGCCTTTATGCAAAAAAGATACGAAAACCTACCTTTTCCTTTGAATCTGAAATCACTTTCATCTTCAAGGACCGGTGAATCGCTGTTGTCATTCTGACTACTTAAGTTGGTTTCGTCTTCATTTTCATCAGAGAGCGTATCTGGGCCTTCATCTTCGCTGGGCTCATTGCTATCTTCCAAGACGCCGGCACCTATATCCGAATATTGTCACCTTATTCTTTCGCCCTATTTATAAGCATTCTATAGAGTCAGCAAATAAATTACTGTTTTGGAGTTTGTAACAACTTAAGAAGCCTTACAGTATAAAAGATACACTGGGAATATCTTTCATTCCATGAAATGAAAACTGAAATACAAAAGAGGAAAGGGACTAGAGGTTCCTTATTTAGTGACTGTGAATGTGGGGAATATTTTCTCAAAAGTAGGGCCTATTATTAAAGACTTGTGTATTTAATGCATATACTTTAGGAAAATCGCTTTACTTATGTTACTTTAAACTGCCAATAAAAGAGAAATCTGATGTGTGAAAAGCAGGGCCGGATACTACAAGCGCCGGTGTTTATATATGAGCGGCGTCTATATGCGTGACTATAGAGTAGTGTTTTATCAGCCTTTTTGGTGGAACGGAACCCTAATAATGCATGCTAGTGGATCGAGGAATCCCTGTTCACATATCTGCACAGGAGAGTTAAAATATGATGTCGTTCGTGGCATTTTTATAACTTCTTGTGGAACACCTTGACTGGGCTGGCAGAACCCTAGGGTTACGGGGAACCCCGGGTGAATAACACTGTTATAGAATATGCACAGAGTCAAGTATGTACATGAAGAATGGAAGAAATACCTTGATCACTCTCTGCAATTGTCTGATGGCATGAGATGGCACAGAAGGCAATCAACATAAGCAACAGTTTGATATTCATGATCGTAGACGATACTCTAAAAAATAGATAGTAAGAATTTATGTAGAGCTACTTAATTCATGAAATTTTTAATCACTCAAATTAATATCCATGTTTCCTCAGGATAAAATATAATGATGAAAGGAGCATCTTCCTACTGTCATTATGGCATGAAGCTTTCAACTCACCTCTCCTTGTTGTCCCGTCTACAACTGAAACAGCTTTATGCATGGCATCGTTGTTAATAGATTTGAGACAGGAGGAATTTCATATTGGCACGTGATTTCATGGAAGGTGATTCCATTGTACAAGTTCCATTGTAATTATCAATCAGAATATAATATAATGTAATATGGAAAATTTCATTAGTAAATCCCAGTCTAGAATACAGAATAACTTATAAAGATAAAAGCAGATTAAACATTAATAAAAGGAAGAAAAATTAACCTAGTGGTAGTATTACAGGTATCAAGCCACCCACTAGAGTGAAGGCATGGCTTGCCTGCATTTAAAAGTGCGCTATGAATGATCTATTACAATCACCGTATCTATAATAGTTAGAGTTTTTAAAATTTCATGAGCTCTGGTTCTGAACAATCCTTGGCCCTCATACAAAAGATGATAATCTGATGATGCTTAAGGGGGTCCACTGGTCCAAAATTTAAATTCTTTGTTTATTGTTGGATTGTAGCGAATTTTCATATGTGGCATAGTTTGATGTGGAGATTTCAAAAATGCTCACAAAAGGTTTCTATTTTTGGCCGTTTCCATAGTAACCGAAAAACAATTGATGTCAAGTGATAGTCACTAGTGACTGCAATTTTCTCACACAATACCAATTTTTCTCCTCTAACTACTTTAACTGTCTTTGGCAGATATTACCACATGGGATATAGGCAATTTTTCCTATAAATAATGAGTTTTACTACATGCTTGCAAGGTTTTTTCTAACAATATTGATTTTGCAAACAAAGCACAATGTTTCTCATACCATCCCTGGTTGACATGCACTACAAATGTCAAAAGAAGTGGCTATAGCCCATTCTACATTATCTAAGGATTAATTTGATATATAGATATGTATATTCATGACTACTTTTGGCCAAAAATTGCACTCACTAATGAAGCCAATACCTATAAAAACTATCATTGAGAAAACACTTCTTGAAAATTTTGGATATATTTGGAAGGAAACTCCAGCACTAGAAACAAAATTGAGTTGTGATTTGGAATTAACTTCAGAATATGTGGAAGTGCACACTAGCAGGGGATACTTTAGCTTGAATTAAATGATCCAGCACCATATGTTTCACCCTCTTTGGTCTCCGTTTGATGGTTTTGCTTTGTTGTTTTGAATTTCAGCAAATTACTCTTCTGTACTAATAAGAATATGACTAATCCTTGGCCCTCATAGAAAAAATGATAATCTGATGATGATTAAATTATGATGATCTGATGCATATTTCACTCAGTTTAGACGTGATGTACTTTCTCAAAACTTTTCAACATCGAGAAGAGTTCCAGATAAATATAATATAATATAATATAATATAATATAATATAATATAATATAATATAATATAATATAATATAATATAATATAATATAATATAATATAATATAATATAATATGATATAATATAATATAATATAATATAATATAATATAATATAATATAATATAATATAATATAATATAATATAATGTAATATAATATAATATAATATTTATAATATGATACAATGTAATGTAAGATAATATAAAATAACAAAATATAATACAATGCAATATGGTATAATGTAATAATATTTAGTATAAAATAATATCACTGAGTTGCAGTACTCGGCTATTTGAGTATGACGTATTCCAAAAGTCTCTAGGATATCGACCGTGAGTATGCCACTAGCTTTCTTTGAACTATATATTTTATTTGTTAATTAATAAACAATATCAACTGATATTATGGAATTAAGTTCAAACGTTTTTATGTATCATCTGCAATATTGAATATGTTTTTGTGAAAGCATTCTACTATCTAGCTATTACTAATAATTCCAATTGCCTTTCAACCAGAATGATGCTGCTTGAAGCATGTACTGACTAATTTGGAAATGTATGCTGAACAGTTTTCTAGAAAAGTTTATCATTTCCGAGCTTTGAGATATCATAGCTCTGACAAAACTTTAGTTTCGCCATTTCATTCAACTTAACAACTTTGTTTTTCTGTTGTTTATAATCTGTCTATAATTTGTAATATCTTCATCTCTATGAGCTTTAGTTGTAGCAAAGAAAGTGAGACAAAAGATTAGGAAGGAGGAGAGAAAGCACATAAACATTACTGATGGTTCTGAAGCAAAGTGCGTGAGACCATTTGATGAAAGAAGCTTAGATAAAATGGTTTTCCGTTTGCTGGGTATAGAAAATCTAAGACTTTGTTTCTTGGTTACTTTTGTTCATTGTATCATGGCTTCACCACAACAGATCAGATTACCATTATGATAACTATAAACAAAACATAATGTTGCTTGGACTCCTACTAGCATTGTGCAAAGAAAAATTGTGGTCTTAAAGCACCAGACTTTTCAATGCAAAGTGGCCACAAATCTTGCTATTCGCATTTGTTGCATATCTTTCAGCACTCAGAATTAACCGACAAAATATCTAAGGACACCAAAGCTGTTATTACCAAGTATTTAATCTTCACAAAGCGCATTGAAGTGCTGTCTATGGGCCTGTTTGCGTGGAGAATAGCCAGCCGGGAAGGTGAGATGAACTATTTTACTTTCACATGGAAGGATTGACCAAGCCTGATAAACCGGGCTGGCCTCACTTGCAAGATATGAAGGAGGTCGAGTATACAAAGCATTTTGCACTACTATTATGCGCATATGTTTCTAAAAGCGAGCAGGTCCATAATTCGTACACGTTTTTTTATAAGAAAAAGGTTTATAAGAAAATGGGACTAAAATGGTTAAAATCTCAAGAAAATCTTAAGAAAATCACAAGCCTCAATTTTGAAAATTAAGAGTTTTTATTGGCCAAAAATCGATATTTCGTCATTAGTGCATTCAAAATATTAAAGATGGAATTCAAATTCAAGTATACAATATTAATAACGAAAGCGTAAACCATTCTAGGCAGTTTATTTCTGGAAAGTTGGGAAAAATTTAAGAAATTCCCATGCTCAATTTCGGGAAAAGTTAAGAAAATTGAGACTAAGGCAAAATGACAATTTTCATATTAAAAAAACGTATATGTGCTAACGTGGTCTTATTATTCATGAATCAAAAACTCGCAAATATCATCTTGTCGGGGTTACTAGAAGACTACTATCAATTTCCTCTTGGTGGTACATGCGTGTTATATCTTACAGCACAAACATTTTCGTAAGCATCAATATGGCTAACGAAAGTATGAGATTTTGAGCAATTTTAGCACTTATTGCACAGTTATGAGGCTTACTTGGAATTATTCTTCACCTTCAAGGAATTCTTGCACTATTGATCATGTATCACAAATATGTGAACGCTAAACTATCTACATTACATGCCAGAAAAAGAGCAGATATCTTGAACGATTCAGGAAACTCCATCCTCACTTTGCATGGTTATCAAGTTATCAAGTCTCCAGATATCTCCGGTGTCCATGTAAATTGCTTATATTTTTGTGCTTTTTGCTTTGAAGACATGATTAACAAAAGTGATTCAACTAGAAAACGCGCACAACGAACAAAAGGGTAGTTGTGCAGGCGCTTGCCTATTGATCCCACTTTAGCGGACTGGTCCGCTTCCATGAATACTCGAAATACGTAAACCATATATTTCATTGTTCTTACGGATCTTGGTCAAGCGAGATCCGAGAGTTTGTTTCATGGATCCCGCGTTACCGGGCTGGATGTTAACTCATGCATATGCAAATCTGACTAACAGTACAATTGATAGTGCAAAGAAGCAAGGTCATTACGTGTCTTTAAATACTTTTAAAGTAGATTTAAATCTTTAGCTCTTTAATCTTTTTCTTTGATTTTGCATATATAACGTTGTCTTTTACAGAACTATCTATTTACTTATTTCTACTTTGTAATGTAATTATTATAAGTATTTTATTGTATTATATTGTAATTTTATATTCTTTCTTAAGGAAGGCACCTCGAAAACCAGGTATACTGAAGGGCAACCCTCCTACAATATGTAAAATGACATGAAATGAAATTAAATAGGTTTGTCGGATCTGTGCTTGACGGACTAGCCTGGTTAATCTGATTGGCTAGCCTCCATGTAAAAAAGCCCTATGAGCAGAATTGCAGTGACAAGCCCGGGTACTGGACTCCATATAAAGAGGCACTTGGTCCTACATCGTATTTCTGGCAGCGTGCTGCATCGAAATTGTACATTGTCTCGATAAACCTTCACTATATTTATTAAAACTCGAGTTATTTCACTTTTGATTCATCATTATCCTATAAGCACATGGTCACGAAACTATTTACGGCCTAATTTAGTACGCAGTCCTAAATTCCAAATGTAACAAAAGTTAATACATCTATATACTCTGCGGACTAGCGCTACAGAACGAAATACACTACTGAACTAAACGGAATAGTGCCATGGACGGGCTATTTCTCAAACAAAGGATCAACTGACAGTCGCTATGTCTATGTTGAAGGCTTACGACTGCATACCCCCACGATGTACTGATAGCAAAATTAGAAGCATATGGATTTAATAGAAAAGCTCTAAGACTAACTTATAGCTACCTGTCAAGTCAAATCCAAAGAGCAAAATAGGACCCACCTAGAGCTCGCCTAAATAAAGCTCTATTGGTGTACCACAGGGCTCTGTCCTTGGACCTTTGCTTTTCAACGTTTTTTTAAAGGACCTATTTCATAGGGATCTGGAGGCGGAAATATGTAACTTTGCGAAAGACACAACTATTTACTCGAGTGATTCAAATATAGACTCGGCAATTATTAAATTAGAGAGAGATCTACAAGAATTATTAGAATGGTATACGGCTAATGGAATTAGTGTCAATCCATCAAAATTCCAAATAATGTTCTTAGGACTTGAAAGAAAAAATAAACTTTGCCTTAGCATCAATGGACAACTAATTCCACCAAGTGAGCATGTTAAAATACTGGGAGTGACCAATGATAACACCCTACTTTTGACACCCATCTGCATGGAACATTTGAGAAGGCCAACAAAGAGTTGCATGTATTTTGTAGATTAAGACCATATTTAAGAAGAGATAAGTCTAAGTTACTATTACACACAGTAGCATTATCGAATATCGAACTTTTCTTATTGCCCGCTGATCTGGCTATTTTGTAGCAATACTGTCAATAATGAAATTAATGGAACTCACAAGCGTACATTGATGAATCTATATAGAGCCTATGAATCGCAATTTGAGGAACTTCTTGAAAAGGATAATTACAAAGACAACACATACTATGAACCTGCAAAAATTGATGATAGATGTTTATAAATTGCTCAATCACCCTAACCCAGAGCATATGTGGGAATTTTTAACAGAAAAGGATGTTCAAAATATTCTACACACAAAGAAATTATGCAAACTCCCTTTATTAAGCTCCCAGCGCTATGGACTGAACTCCTTATCCTTTAGAGGGAGTCTGTTGTGGAAATCCATTGATTATGAGATAAGACTGTCACCTTCTCGTGTGATATTTAAAAAGGAAACTCGTGGCTGGGATGTCATTAACTGTAAATGTTTTGTTTGTAATTAAGTTAGTTTTATTTCTTTAATTAGATAGTTGGTATTAATTAGCTACAAGCTATATATGTAACCAACATTAAATAAGTTTTGTGATGTGATATGATATGATGTTTACTTTTATTGCGAGTAGGCTGTTGTACCTAGCTTTTTTAGCTAATTTAGGCCTACTATGCATACAGCATCCAGTTACCAGACTTCTCGCTTAGCTTACCTTCCAAAGAATGAACGAGTGAGTTGTTTTGGTCCTCCATCTGGAAGGTCGCCCATCCAGCTTCTGAACGAATAAAGTCATCTTTCACTTCAGTTAAGCTAATGGAACTGGCAGGGTCGCTTGACCACACACCTCCAGCATGGGCGGGTACAGGGGGATGCACTTGTACGGAAGACCGTCAGATTATCAGATTGAAATTTTCTTGCAGTCCGTCTTTCAGTTTCTGCAAAAGTCTAAAATGCATCTCCTCGTTAAAGTTTCAGCTTTCCCCCACCCATCTACAACAAATAACTGGGTTTAGTTTTACGTATCTGAGCGGTAATGTTGTGCGTCCCCAAAATGATCTCTGGGAAGGAATCATAGCAAGGTGGCAGTTAAAAATAATACAGGCAATTTTGTCTGTGGGCATGATGATTTTTAACCATGGAATTTACATTTCACGATCTATTATTATGGAAATACTTCATTGTCTCGACCAATGAAGTGGCTAGCTGGTGCAGCAAAAAAGGTCTGTGCGCACTATGGTAAGTACCCATGTTGCACGAACCTAAGATGCTATGTCAAAGTGGTATATGTAAAGAAGCAAATTTCATTGTCAGTTGCTAGTGCTGGTTAATTTGAAAAAAAGCCCGTGCAAGAAATTAGCATTTTTTTTTCGTTACATGCGATCAAGCAATGGATCTTTTAAAGAAAATTGAAGACCTCATAGCATTAGAACCTTATAATGAACTAGATCCCTTGAATCAGTTGAAGTTGGCAAGAATAGAAAGGGTTCCTCATATCGCTTTAACACCACCATCATTAGGCCTTGAATCGCGGGTTCCAATAGTAATCAAGGTAGATAGCCAGCTAGAACAATGAATGAGGTACTGATAGTATGTTGCTGTGTATATACTATATTTTTTTCACCGGTTTTCGTGCAGAATAAACGTAGACTAGGTAAATTTATGATCCTCGTTAGCCCTGCTTCATCCAGAGCACTCAAGGAAACCCAACGCTATTCTGATAATTACTGCTTGTCGCCCCATTCTGGGTCATCGTATATGAATTTTCCCAGGGATCTTGGCTGCTTGATAGTTATTCATAACTACAAATTTTATATCAGTTTTATAATTTCCTATTTTCATTATTTTTGCTGTATACTGTGACAGTCAAATGTACATTGCATTATAAAGATAGATGTGTAATTGTAATTAATATGTTGTTGAAATGAAAGCTTAAAAAATAAAGAAAGTGACAACCATCATCATTAGATCCACTTACTCCTGGGGACATTAGTAATGCATACAAATGGACAAGGCTCAAGAGCACCTCTCCTTAGCACCCAAGTGTTTGACAATAAAGGAACGTTGGTTTTCCTATCATTGTGTTCTTGTCCTGTGACTGCCCCTCATTGGCTTGTTGATGCTACCTCAGATATTAGTCTTATTTAACGTGCAGAGAACACAGAGGCAGAGAAGAGACTATGTTGCAGAATGGTTGCTAACTGATTCCCTGACAGACTACACAAAACAAGCTACACACATATATACAAAATGTTGCTAAGAAATGAAACAATGGATAATGAATTGCTGTTGAATGGGTGACTGTTTGAACTTGCTTGACGTTTGTGTAACATCGAATGGAAAAGAAAATGGCCTTGGCTACAATGTATACGTTCACTACAACAACTTCCTGTTTCCTTTCTCCTTGGAGTGTGACAACTTGCCTACACCCCCTATCATAGCAACAACCTTGCATCAATCAATGGCATAGGTTTGAATTCAGTAAAACAAACTAATTCTTATTTTATCCTTATGTACTTGTGAAAGCAAAAACTACCGGGCGGATGTAAAGATTAGTCATCGATCACTTTCCAAACAATTTATTCATCAAACGAATGCACTCACCAAGCTGGTTAAGAATAAGGAAAAGTTTACAGTTTAACAAATAGTTACGAATTTATAACACAAAACACCTTTAAAAACAATGCATGTTTTACCATATTTGGCTAATTTCATAATGGCGGAAGTAAGAAATCAAACGTTAACCCTAACCCTAACCCAACCAAAAACCTTAACCCAACCAAAAACCCAAATCTACTAAGGGGTAGTAGTTACAGTTCTTAACAAGTTTCTCAAGTAGTGGGGTGCATCCCCATAGGGCCACGATGCAATGTCAACGGAGCATGGCCCCGGCGAACAGGCTATGACTCCAGAGAACAGGTACCCTTATAAAATTATTATAGATAGTGATCTAATTTATAGTCATCAAGACAAGTGGGGTAGGCACAAAGTATTTGCTCTTTCTTTGGTAGGCTTTTGCAAAGATAGCTGAGAACCATGTATTGTATCTCAAGTTACAATACATGCCTTACACATTAGCTCTCATTTAGGCACAATAAATCTTAGCAATTCCTAAGAGCATCTGTTAGGTCTGAATTCTTACTTAATAATCCTTTAATCTGTTGTGACTGAATAATTCTGAAAAGCTTAAAGAATTCTTGTAATATTGGAATAGTTACTGGACGTATCCTTTTTGGAAAATTGATCGGTACGCCAACAGCCTAAGATGGCTTCTACTCTTGAAGTTCTAATCTAAAAAAACATGAAATCAAGTATATAGGAAACATTCTTTGTGTCAGCCGCTTTGGGGTTCTAATTTAGGGGGTTCAAAAGTTGAAATTGCAACCTCAAGGCTTTTATAAGCACAAATTCTTCTATGCGGGTTTCTACTGTAGGGAAGTCAGCTACAGTTGCTAAGATCGTCAAGCAAATAAGAACCTGATCTTTCCACTTGGAACTATAAAGAGCGCTAAGTTGAGAAGAATGAGCAATAAATTATGATTATCTGTGGCTGGAGGATTATCTGCAGAAGATCAGTGGTGGCACCACTGGGTACTGGAGCAACTTGTCCCCCCCCCCCTACCACTACTCGCCAAGATAAATTTTCTAATTCGTCCAGATTCGATGAGAAAGTGTTAGGGTTGGGGTGATGCACCTCTAGCAGTATTTCGAAATGGGTGTGGCAGCCTAATTGTGTCACAATTTTAGGGCGTGGCATCAAAAATTCTCAGTCTGCGATAGATGGTGCCGTTCCTACAGATGCTTCATATTTAGAACACAACATACGTACTAGCTATGCTATTCGTACAGAACAGTTATATGTAAGAGGCGTTATACGTACAGAAGCAGGTTCATCTGCAATACCAGGTTCACTTGTAGGAGAAAGTAGGGATACAGAAGAAGGTTCAACAGTAGAAGGTACCCATAGAAAACAAACAGTCATTCTCGTGCATCGCAGTTTTTGCACTCTATATATAGAGGAAAGTCTTTCGGAGTACCAGTATCACCTTGTTGCATC
Source organism: Cassiopea andromeda (assembly GCA_018155075.1). Classification (NCBI taxonomy): domain Eukaryota; kingdom Metazoa; phylum Cnidaria; class Scyphozoa; order Rhizostomeae; family Cassiopeidae; genus Cassiopea; species Cassiopea andromeda. The sequence goes on from WIPJ01000154.1 coordinate 400,541, forward strand.
AAGGGTAACAGAGTTGCTGCTTTTTTCTTTTGAGGCTATCACTTGCTTTCTAGAATACATTGAAAAGTAATGCGTTTTTTATAAGAAACATGTCTGTAAGAAACATGAGGCTGAAATTAGGCAAAAATTACGAAACATTCAAGAAACGCAAGCTGGCTGACATTCAAATAATATCTTTAGAACTGTTCTTGCTAGTAAACTTTTGACCAAACCAGAAAGAACATAGAACTGACGTCCATTACATGTCTCACAAAACCTGAATATCCTTTTTCTTCCATCACAGTTGCCTAATCTGGGGTATTACTGTCATCGGAAGTGTCTAAAATTTGAGAAACATTTAAGAAAGATCAAAGGCTGCATTTAACGAAATATTAAGAATAAATCCTGACTAAAGCCAGCGAGTTTCTTTTCATAAGACTTGTAGTTTTGAACGATGCCATTTAGCAATTTGGAAGACATTGAGTGCTTTCGAGAGATTATTCAACAGACTTTGGCTGATTTGTAACATGATTGACATTAGCTGATTGACAATAGCTGACTGACATTGATTGACATTGGCTGAATGACATTGACTGATTGACATTGATTGACACTAGCTGATTGACATTGACTGATTGACATTGATTGACACTAGCTGTTGACATTGATTGGCATTGGCTAATTAACATTGAATGACATTGAATGATTTGTAGCAAATCAACAGAACTTGTTGGTGAAGAAATAACGAGACAAAGATATTCTTTTACGTAATGATCGCAAAATTTCAAAATGCTGTTTTCTGCAACATATGCAACACGGAAAAATCTGTAACAATAATCTCTCATAACCAGTGAACTTACTAGCTATTCAACGTACAACTAAACGACTGCTTAATTAATTTAAAGTAAATCAGGCATATGGTTAACACCCAACAATAGCAGGATATGCAAGCAGGCACAAATGGTGGGAACTTTTACACGCAATACATCTAGAAAATGGACAATTGGGCTGCATATACGATACGTCATCATCAAGATTGCGTTCCTCTCTGTTGCCTAGCCAAATGAAATGTGTATAACTGAAGTACAGCTTCAGTATAGTCCACTTGTGAACTACCCTATCTTTGATGCAGTTGGCCAGGAACTATGAGAGTGGAATACCAGACACGAGGCTAAAAGAGCGAGAGACGAAAAGAGAGGGGAGCTGAAGAGTTTTCCTGTACATGTTGCGGTTATATCCTGCGATACTTTCAATTGCAATATTGAATCCCTGTAGAGAGAAAAGCTGAGTACAAATAATCATTAGAGTATGGACCGAATCACACCCTTTCTGAGACATTACAACATAAGATGAGAAATGAGAAATGGTTATTCGACAGGGATATTGTAATTTGGTACTTTGTTGGGTTGAAACTGAAAAATGATTATAAGCTACTAATTGGTTTGGGAGCTTCGGCAACAGATATTTTTAAATAGCGAGAAATGATGATGAAGAAATGATAATCAAGGAATGATGATAAATATAAACTTCGATTGTATCGACTGAAAAATTTAAATTTAAGAGACTATTCGTGAAACATATAGATTTTATAAAAAGCCGCACAATTGAAAGCTATTCAGGTGTTACTAATAGTGGTGGGAGGGGTGGGACATCGAAGTCACAGACCTCCCTAGTAGAGGTCTATCGCATATGTGTCGCAAGTCGATCGCAAATGTGAAACTTTTCCTTTTTTTGGTATTTTCTTAGGCTTAATGGACAACAAAAACAACCACAGCTATGATTTTGAGAGGAAATAGCAAAGACAAGTTGCAAACAACTTTGTCATTTATTAGCTACCATAGTCAACAACTTCCATTGAAAAAGTGCTTGTATTCTTTGCAACACGCAGGACAACGTTGATTGAACTGTTCTGCTTCCAATTGCTGCAAATTTATCGAATAATTTTCTTCGCAGGACGACTTGGCGTAGTAAAATGTGCTTACAATGAAAAAATTGATAATAGCAATACATTTAATTTGCCCAAAATAGATCTGAAATGTAGGAAAGGAAATTTATTGAGTCATCCTAATAAGCTAAATTAAGATTTCCAATTTGAATGAATGTCTGCAGTACCAACAAACAGCAACCAAGTAAGGTGGAAAGCACATAAAGGAGGCTTAAAGAACTACTTCTGCTATATAAGATGAGGCAAATTTGCTTCTTCTGGCATGTCTGTAACCGTGGCCCTGCGAAATATCACTCCATCTAAGTTCTGTATCCTTCACTCGCAGTCTTAGCAAACTATTAGGCTGTAGCAATACACTGCAGCATTAGCAAATGTGTGATATTGAAGGGTATTTTACAATATTAAACACCATACAATCTTAGTTTGAATTATATCAATTTGGCAAGTTAGTTCAATAAATGGTTTCCACGACGAATGCATATTATTTTACTCTAATTAGAAATACGCTAATGCGACAATCGTTTATACTGGTAAAGGGTGTCTGCCAAATTAAGGGAGTCATTTTCCTTGATACTTCCCTAACTTTTCTCTGATTTCCATCCTGCTTCCATTATTCAGTATAGGTTGTGAGCTAATACTACACAGTACGCTTATCACAATACAAGACCTTATAAGCAAACTTTCGTCTATTTAAGCAAAATGTGCTCTATTTCCATCATGAAAATGAAAACCAATACTTTCATTATGTGCATAAGATGCTTTCTTGAGAGTTTTGTTAGCATACTAGGAAATCGATTAACTGAGAAAGAAAACCAAAAATTTCCCTGATACTTCCCTGATTGTGTCCAGATTTTCAAATTCCCCTATTTTTCCTTGATATGTTCTAATCACAACCCATTTCCCTCATTTTTCACCGATTTCCCTGATTGATATGGCAGACACCCTGTGATATGCTGGGCTAGAAAAGCAAGCAACACGAATGGCTACAATAAATATCTATATCATAGCTGACGGGAGCAATACTAAAAGATTTTGATGAAAAATAACATACCTCAGATTGAGCTACTCTAAATGCCATATCACTCAATGAGATCAGTGATGCGCTTTATCGTCCTTCTATCCCTGCTACTATTATCTATCATGTGAATTTAGTTCACTTACAATTATGCTACCGTTCCATTGTCATACTAGCATGAATTGCATAATATAAAAATGAATTGTCAGCATATTCCTGATTCTAACGAACTGCATGGCATTAAGACTTCCCTCTGTCTGAGGTATGCTATTTTTATCAACTTACAAATTCAGCATGGTAAATACTACTCATTCCACTCCAATAAGCAATACTTTGATAGCTACGTACATACATACATTGTCAATGTTAGCAGTCACGACAATCGAAAACAGTTTCAAAAGAGAAAATGCGAGTTGCGCAGCCATGGGAAAATTTTGTGGATTTATCCTTATCAGCGCCACTCTGGGCCACATTCCCACGCTTCATGGTCTTGCTAAGTAATTTTGCTTTGAATCTCGAGCATCTCTCACCTGTATTTACATTTCCTCACCTACTTTTACCGACTACAGACCATTAACTCGATCACTGACCCACACCCACACCCACACCCACACACACGCACACAATAACAATGTCACTTTGTTAGTAAATGACTTTCGGCAAATGGAATACAGGGATTACTCTACTCTAGATGTATTTCTTCTAAGATAGCCATTTTTGTTTGAGCTTCAATTTTCTTAACTTCTCCTGAAACTGAGGCCTAGATTTTCTTAATATTTTTTAACTCTTTCTCGAATAAACTGGCTACATGGGATACCCTGTCCTTCCTAATCCTGCAAACTCGAATTTGTATTCTATATTTAACATTTCAAATACAAGAATGAGGTAACATCTATTTTTGGTAAGCAAAAAACTGAACTTTGGAATTTGAGCCTCATGATTTTCTCAAGATTTTCCTAAGATTTTGGTCATTTGAGACTCATTTTCTCATAAACTTCTTCTTTTATAAAAAGTGTGTAAATTTCTAAATTACAGAGCATCACTTCCATGACATTTTGTTTCTAATACAGTTTCGAACAACAAATTGCACGCAGCTGCAATCGTTTAGTTTGCAGCGAATAAATTGAATATCTTTTAACAAAGAACACCAAAGATCTAGAAGATGAAAACTGATATAGAAGTTTGGTACAGAAAATTTGATATAGAAAAAAGTTTATAAGAAAATGAGGCTCAAATGGCCAAAACCTTAAGAAAATCTTGAGAAAATCACATGGCTCAATTTCCAAAAATATATGCTTTTGTTGGCCAAAAATCGGTATTACGTCATTGTTGCATTCAAAATGTTAAAGACGGAATTCATATTGGAGTATACGAGATTAAAAAAGAAAAGGTAACACATTCTAGCCAGTTTATTTCAGTAGAAGTTACGGAGATATTAAGAAAATCTCAAGCTCAATTTCGTTACTATCTAAGAGAATTGTGGCTCATGTATAATGATGGTTTTTCGTATAAAAATGTACGTGTAATGCAGTTTCTACAAATCATCGCCTGAATTTACCTGGCACGTGAAAATATTGCAACTCTTATCGCTTATTACCCCAAAATTTCCAACTACAGTTGTTAAGTTTGATCAGGCAGGCTGTTTGAATATGGAGGCTATTTGAATATGGAGGCTGTTTGAATATGGAGGCTGTTCGTATATGGAGGCTGTTTGAATATGGAGGATGTTTGAATATGGAGACCTTAACATAACAGGAATGTTGCTTTAAACGAGTGGGAAATAACGTACATAAAATAAAGCATCTTAGGATTTTGCACTACGGCTATCAATTATTGCCAATGCGAATTTTCGGTCATTCGGTTTGCATCCAAAACGCGAGAAAGACTACTCAAAAAATTCACGAGAATAAGTTCAATATCTAAAACGCTGAACATAATCTAACATTTACGGGGCGAGCGACAAATAGAAATACAAAACTAGTCATAGAATTTGCTATGAATTTTGGATTTGATGCTATAACCGGAGTGTGGCATTAGGTATACTACTATTAAGTATACGGTAATATCGAAAGTCCTCAAAAAACCTTTGCAATGCCACAAGGAATGATGGGAGATCCTGAAACAAGATGAGATACATAATTGGGAGATATTTGATAGGCAAAAGCAGTTTCCAAAACCTAAGCAAGATAAACTGAAATGTTTAAATAACTGCTAAAGCGAATATAGTGTGCTATAAACCACTTCTTGATCACTTTTGATACGAATCACTTTTGATGCAGGTCAATTTTGATAAGTGATCTGTAGCATGCTATCGGTCAGATTTTGATCAATATCAAAAATGAATTTGAGCAGTGTAAACGGGGCATGAATAGCTCCACTGATTATGAAATGCTCCATGAAGGAGATGACATAACTCACGACGGGAGCAAGCGATGATTACAGCTGACTGCAAGGAGGTGGGTAGACTCTACATTAACAAAAAATTGAAGGCATATCGAGTGAACAGTCCCAAAAACAGTGGCTCTCAGCCTGGGTTCGATCGAACCTCAGGAGTTCGATGAGTCATGATTCGTGACATCACACTCTGTTAGGCCAGTTTGTGCACTAATACAAAATATAGTTATATACATATGATTTGACTTCGAAGAAAAAAACTAATTTTATTTTTCCAACTACGAAGGGCTCCATGAATGCATATATGGGGCTTGTGAGCATCAGTACCTCCAACAACGTTAAGAAACACTGTACTAAAAGAATAAATAGCCCTACCTCTTGATTCTGGAATGCTTTGAGCATGTCTCCCTTTTGATGGTCAGTAAGACCATGTGCTTGCAACAAATAATGCCCCATGAAATCTGAGTTAAACGTTCGTAAATCCACTGATGCCATCGTGTGGATCGTCAAGCCAATATCTTCTTTGAGCAGGTCGTGCGATTGGTTAACTAATGAATTTAGTAGCACTTCCAGAAATGTCTGTAGTAGGTTCGCTTGAAACACCCGCTGCAAAGTGTTAAAAGTGCTTATACACAGCTTCGTACTGCTTTTTCTACTAACATCGATACAAGTGGTATAGCAAAAGTATTTATATATTTACATGCTGCGGGGGGGGTTCTACTAGTGAAGGGACTTGTCACTCGGCCATCCGTATCTTTGAAAACTATAGTAACGTCCACTCATCACACTTTTCACCTTTGTAGTGCGGTCACTGGTTACCTTTTGATGCCACTAGAAAAGTGAGCGAGCGTTCAACAAATGCTAGAGAGGAGTTTCAAGCCGATGACTTCCGCATAAGAAAAGAGCTCTCTAGATATTGCTAAAAACCAGTGACAAAGCCCCCTTGGAATTTAGGTGGGATTCCGAATGAACTGAGAACATTATGATGTTTAGCTAATAAAAATGCACTGGAAATGATTCACTTCTATTTTCAATGGATTCAGACTTCAGAAACTCTTGGGGGAATCAGACTACAAATGTTCGCTTTTTGCTTTCACATACTCCCAAAGGACAAAATTCTTCTGTATCATATTGCTGAAAGAAGGAACTTCAGAATGATGATAGAAAGAATTGATGTTGCAAATTCTCAATTCTATTGTCACACCAGTGCAACTCAAAAAAAGCAAAAAACTACAGATTTTTAAACAGTACACCATAATAAAATAGCCTTATTGTTGATATGTTAAGTTATTTTAAACGTTCTACTCCACTTAATTTCAAATTTCGTATGCAAAAGAGTAATAAGAGGTCATATGAAAGCAAAAACTAACAATGAGGAGCAAAACAGGAAATGGTAGCCACGCACATTGCACTGACAACAAAGAGGGATAAGTAGGTGCACTAAAAGAAGACTGTGGTTATATGAGGTCTGCAGCAGGAGCTGCACAACGTAAAGAAAGCCTGGTTATTCAAAGTAATTTCCGACACACAGTCAGTGAAGATAGAACGGAAAAGATTGAATCTGGAGCTCTGCAACGAGTAACTAACGACATAGCTTTACAAACCTTAGTGTATAGTTTGTACTTCTCATTTAAGCTCTGTAATATCTCTAATGATTTTTTGAACAGTGTTATGTCATTCTCCATTAATGCTTGTCCAATTTCCTGGAAGAAAAGGTGGAATGACAATCATTACTTCTCAACGAATTCCGGTGAATCCTGGCCATGATGATCAGGCAATGAACTTCAGGCGTCAAGTTTAAGTCATGGAAGTGAGGGTGTGAAAGCTATATAACATTTGGGTGCTACTTCCTACTGCTATGTATACACATCGCTTCGGACCACTTTTGGTACGGATCAAAAAGTGATCCGTGCGTAATAGAGTAAACGGTACTGATCTTCAAGAGTCCAGATCACTTTTAATTATTCTGTCAAAGGATCAAAAGTGATATGGCTAACCGTACCAGTTTTGCTGTCGATTGCAAGGAGTGGTGAAGACGAAGGTTATTCTTTATCGCTTTTGATACGAGTCAAAAAGTGATCAGCAGCAGTGTAAACAGGACCTGTGTGCTGATGATGCTCCTACAAATGGCCTACTATGGATACATCTATCTATCAATACCTTCCAGGGCAAAACGTTAAAAGTTCTTCCATCCTTACTGACGATGTGAAGCGATCTACTACTCATCAATACCTTCCAAACAAAAAGTTACAAGTTCCCCCACCTTAATGATTGATATGAAGAGTTCTTCATGATCCATGGATTCATCACCAGATAGCTTTGACAACACCGTTGATTTGAAGAAAAAACGCCAGTTGTGAAGAAGAAGTTGATGAAGAAGTTCAAGTACCATCGTATTTACATCAGGCGCTGGAAACTGGTAGAAAGGAAACATTTAGAAATCAAAACTGCACCAAACTAAAGAAGGTAGGTGATTGTGACTTTTTCTAATATTCTACAAAATGCATAACAACATTCGTTGATGACTTTGCAAAACTAAATTGCGTAAGTTGAATAAGGAGAATAACTAAGAGCGCAGTTCATTATTTTCACATTTGCATTTTTCATCAATCCAATCTATACACAGTACAAAACATATCGATAACGCAATTTAATACATAAACACTGATTAAATATATTAAAAAACTAGAAACTAAGTGGGAAAATATAAAATACTGCATGTAAAATTGATTACTTGAAGAGGGACGCTCTAAATGGCTAAGCCACCAATTCTGTAGATGTACTGGTGTAGCAATCGATACAGAGAAAATACAATGTGTTTGTGCGCATTATTTACAATTGAAATCAACTAACTTACAAACTACTATTCTACTATTTATACACTACACAGAATAAACATGACATATGATTGACAGGCTTCGTAATGGAAGCGATACTGAACAAATAATACCATATAACGTTATGGATAGCGGTCCTATTACGTGTAAAAGAAAATTCAAAAGAAACTAGGAAAAAATACAATGCAAAAAGTATAAATCAAACAGGCTTCTTCAAATTACTAATTGAAAATAAGAATCAATAAAGCAAGTTTCAGTTTAGATCGAAAAAATGTGATAGAATCAGCAATCTGTGCCAAGAGCGTTAGGGCAATACAAAATTTAGAGCCAAAATATATGCATTATTACTAACAAAAAAGGGGCCACTCTCTAAAAGCTTTTAGGAAAACATTTGCTTTATGATGATTTCTGACTTCATTTCTGTCTCCATTATTGCTATTTATGTCCAATTGAAAAATTGTAGGGCACTGTTAAAAGAGACTATTAGTTAGGCCAGTAATATGTTTTGTGCATCTGTAGTTTTGTCATGAAGTAGCTTTGTTTTTGATAAGGCAAATTGTACAACAGAATTTAAATTTGTACACTGTATAAATATGCAGCGATGAATAAAGAGATAAATGAATGAATGAATGAGTGAAATGAGTGAGTGAGGGAGATAATGGTTGAATAGAATGGATAAAAAGCAAATCTAGAAATGCCAAATACCCTTGAAAAATAATATTAAGCATGCTTAGAGCTGCTCGTAAATCAATACCTTTCTTAGGATTGGTGCAATTTGCTGCAAAACGAATTCAATAATATCCGGGATAAGTTTTTTGAAAGATGAATCATGTTCTTGTACAACTAACTCAAGCATCTTCAAAAACCTAAAACAAATACGGCAGTCCATCAACAGTTAACATTGAATTGTAAAAGAAATAGGGTATGTGCAATAAGTCAATTCCTTGAACTGGTTTTAAATAAGATAAGCTATCATTTTAATAAGCAGGCTGCAACTGCAAATAATGTCAAATGATCAAGTAGTCCAAGTATTACTGATAATCAAATCATCTCAGTAAGTGAGAGTATGAAGAGTCTAGCAGATTTAAAAGAGCCAGGAAGCAAATCAAAACAGCCGCTGGGCAAATGCAGATTTCAAATACCACAACAGAATGAAATACAAGCATATATGCTATACAAAAAATAAAGGAGATAATAAAGGGTTAAGAACAAACCTGCTTTTCACCTAGTCCAGGAAGCTACAGCTGTCATTTCTATATTTACATTACATACCAAGTCTAACTGGCAAGTCCATACAATACAAAATATTCAGTAAATGATCATATTGAGAACACCTGCTTACACTGTTGGGAACAGCAGAACCTTAACGTGCTCACACAAAAGTGAAGCGTATAACAAAGAAGTTTCTTTATCAGAACTGAATCTTAGAGAATGGAAGGACTCGAAAATAGCATATAAAGCTAGAGAAAAGATGATGTTACTTTACATACTTCTCAAGAACACGGTATCCAGCATCATTATTTTCTTCGACAATCTTCGTTATCTGGTCTCTAAGAAAAGAAATTAAGGAGAGTTACTGAACGATGCAAATGTACAAATTCATTCATTCATTCATTCACTCATTCATTCATTCGCCCATTCATTCGCCCATTTATACACTCAATCAATCAATCATTCATTCATTCATTCATTCATTCAGTCATTCATTCATTGGATCATTACTGAATTGGCTATCAGCCATTCGGACAGTCACTCGATCAGTCTAGTCAGTCAGTCAGTCATTTAGCCAGTAAGTCAGTAGACAATGAGAAAGTCAGTCAGCGAGGTAATCAATAATTCATTTGTTTACTAATTTATTCATCCATTTGTTCATGTATTCATCCAGTCACGTACCCTTTCATATATTCATTCATACGGCTATGTTCAAAAAGCGCTTACTAAATGCTAATGCTTAGTGCTGCCTTTCATTTTATCTCCATTCTATCACCAAGTGAATAGGCATTACCGGATCCAGTTTAATACCAAAAGACTAACAGTATTCAATGTTCATTCAAATCATAGAAAAACAAAAACATCTCTCAGGGGAAAGAAACATGTACCAATCAGTTCCCAAAGGCAAATAAGTGATGCAGTTGAAAACAAAAATAAAACAATAGAATACAGCAAAGGAATAACTAAAAAAATATAATGAAACATCAAAGCCTAAAAATAGTTAATGAAGTATTAATAAAGAAATGGGATGACGAAATAGCTACCTAGTTAGTAATGACAGAAGTTGTTGTATGATGTACTGGACAAAGGAGACACCAACTTGCACTTTCAAGCTCTTTACTGTCACGAGTAGTAAACCAAGAATTTCTTCTGCCACATCTGCAATGCAAAGGCTCATAATTTATCGCATACACGTACACTGCATGATTCATTCAAGAAGAACATTGTCTAAACAATTCTACTTTTGTCTTCATCACAATTCCGTAAGTATGGAACTTCCTGCAGCTTCCTAACAGTTTACTAAGTCTCAGACAATAACTTCATAGTTCTCTCAGAGAGGGCTAAATGTAGAAAAATAAGCAACGGGCCGAGGCACACTACAAGCATCATACTAACACGTGGATACTGCGCGAAGTTCTGGCTCACTCATATAATGCCAATAAAATCTACCTCAATCGGGGCAGTTATACTGTGCTTTGCAGTTACTATTACAAAGAATTTCACCATGCATACTGATTCCTAGAGTTGATACGGGCCATAAAAGCCAAAAGATGGGTCACTGATAGTCTGCAGGTCGTAGTTTGAACACAATAATATAATAATAACTATTATAAACAATTTATTTAAAGTTAGTGAACATAATAGCACTGAGCTAATTAGATCCAACTATAGAAAAAACGCGACAACAAAATACTCATATAAATCCTAACTTTACAATAAAAACATTTGCGTAATTTTCAGCTGGAATCAAGAGGTATGGCCTTAATATTTCTTTCGAAAATCTCCAAAGTTTGGGACCCTTTGATTTCCCTGTGATAGGTAGCGCATATGGAACGCAAAGAAAACCTTACACAAATTCAATACTTTACTCTGGAACTGTTTGAATCAACTTCTACAAAGGTATCCTGTTCACAAGATTTTATATTTAGCTAGGTCAATCACAAAATACAGATATGGAATATAGCCAAACTTTCTGATGAGGATAACGTTTCCTGTCATCATTACCAAGGCAACGCTATCATTTATTGGACTTGCAAGCGGGCTTTAGCTATCACAATGCCACATCACAACCTCGTGCAAAGAACGAGGATCACACTTACCTGTTTGGGTAAGGTAAGCAGGGAGCAAGTCGATTGCTATTCGAGTGACTTCATGAGTTGATTGCTGTACGATGCTCTTTGACTTTGTCCCTTGATCTGAGACTGTGTCAATAATACCAGCCAATATCCGACAAATTCTCTTTATGAAATCTTTACCTGCAAAGAATAATACGTGAAAGCGCTTAGATATATATTGCAGAAATTTTACAAGCAGAAAATTGAGCTGAGTCATTTACTTTCCAGAGCTTAGGGCATTCAACAAACAACTAGCATGGTGACAACATTCCGTACTTCACAAAGAATACTTTTCTAAATCGTTCCCGTGAGCTAGGTTGTAGAGCAGGGGCCTCAAACTTGCGGCCCGCGGGCCATTTGCAGCCCACAGAGCAAAATCTTGCGGCCCCTACCTGAAAAGAAAACATAATACTCGTGCGGCCTACAGAAGGAGTTGACCTACAAAGAGCCTTTCAGTTAACTCCTGTCTTAATCCCTTGTCAAAGCTAGGCTAAGACATACTAGTCTCATGCACTCTACAATTCCTACACATCAATTGACACTTTATGGTAATATGGACATTTGAGGATATATTAAACGATTTTTTGTGGAATCCCAAAATGCGGCCCGACCACACCAAATAACTGCATCCATTGGGCCCTAGTGTGGAGCTTGATATGTTAGTTTAGTACTGTTAGGGTGCAGAAGCTTTGTTCTGTGTTGACGATAAGTATAAACAACACTACTGAATTATAACTATTTACAGAAGGCAGAAGGAACATACAATACGTAGGCTAAGAACAAATCCTATAGAATAATAATGCGTTGCTTTCGATGTAAACAGGATGATTCAGATCTATATCCTAATCAACTACATAGTTCTCACAGTAGAAGAGGCACATGAGTTCTAAATATCCTATACTCTTGGGTCCCGAATAAATGGGGTGGTTGAAATGGTAGGGGTTGGACATTTCCTGAATGTCCAATAAGCAGGGGGATTTGACAAAATGGGGGGGGAAGAAAAATTTTGTATGCATCATGGCTAATTCATAGGTTTTAAAAGCATTTCAACTTTAAACAAAATGAAAAACTCGATTTCTCTTGATATGCATACTAGATCGAACTACAGACTTAAAAATTATAAACGTTGACATGGAATAATGATATCCTGGGGGGATTTTTTCAAACAAAATCAATAAACGGGGGAAATGTTTATTCGAGACTATTTATCTCATGACTTACATCTGTTTCTTTCTTCTAAATTTGACGATAATATTCTTATTTCAGGCAAGTGTTGATACTCTCTAGTAAACATTGTGATTAGATTTTTGTGATATGACGAACGCATCTCCCACTCCTAAAAAACAGATAGAGATTATCAACTTGAGTATTGTTGAATATAAAACAAAGCTTTATGCACTTCAACCTACCATGCAGTTCAATACTGTAATATTAAGAGCGTGGTGCCATTTTATGCAAAATAAAATTTTATAATAGTGTTTTATAGAAATCTGTTCGATTTAATGACGTGATTAAACAAGTATTAACTGGCATTGATTTTTTCATCTTCAATAAGGCACTGGTCAAAAATGTCAATGGTGAAATACACCTTACTGTGAAAAATCACCAGAAGAAATTAAGAAAGCTGACCAAGAACTGCATCCTGCCATTTCTCTCCATGGAAACTGTTACAAATATTTCATAGCATAAATTAATATTTGATGAAGGTGAAGTACTTAAATTTGGCTTAACGCATTCTATTTTCCCCCTTTACATAAGAAAAATAGATATTTTTGCAAGCTTTGAAACTATGTTTCAATCTATGAATAGCAAATTGGTAGATAAAAGGGATGAAGGTAAATTACGAGCTGATCTGTCAAACTTAGCACAATCAGATGTTAATTCATTTAGACAATCATAAAAGGACATTACAACACATAAAATTTTAAACCAGCTTCGCAAAAATAAAGCTATCGTTTCTCTCAAACAAGATAAAGGTAATGGAATAACAATAGTAAATAGAGCTGATTATAATTAAGGTATTCTTGACATAGTTAATGCTTCTAATAAATTTAAACAACTGGCAAATGACCCCACTATGCGTAGAGAAGGTAAATATGCAACGGTATTTCCGTAATCTCAAAACGTCAACAATTTTGGACTCAGCTAATACTAACAATCGCCTTAAAATTAAAGAGGCTTTACATATTATGTGGGAAAGACCTATTTTAAATAAGCATTTTGACGTTCCATTAAACTTTAATCGCCTTCCCCCCCCTATTTTCTTTATAACGGTTGTCATTCTTTGACGAATATCGAATGTATATAGATATAGCTGTTCTAATGATTATACCCTAGTATTGTATTAGCAACTGATGATGGATGATGAATCCGAAACATGCATTGTAAAATCAAAAGTATAGTTGCTTTTATTCGAATTATCTTGAACTTGATCTTACTGAGAAGCTTAGGAAAAAAATTTTAAAAAATGCATATATATA
>WIPJ01000154.1:431454-446062 GCA_018155075.1 Cassiopea andromeda
TAAGGGACTGACTGTTTATTACGTCTCAGGGAGGGGTGGTGCTTTTTCAGCAGATGTGCATGCTCTGAAATGCAACCCCCCATTTAAATTACGTTCAAAACTTGTACCCCCCATCACGGAACTTGTACCCCTCATCTCTATCATCTTAGAATGTAGATAATTCCTTTTAAGTAGTGAAGATAGGTAACACACACACACACACAATTTACATGTAGCCCATGACTAGTTTTTCTGCGCTAGAAATGCCGTGTTCTGTGAGTGACATGGTCAGTGATTCATAAGCCCTACCTAAAAAATGTATGAAAAAGTATACCTCCCTCTGAAAGGGGCATTTTAAACACTGCCCCTCCCTGCGACATAATAAACAAACAGTCTTTACGCTTGGAACTTGTTAGAACAGGATATTGAATTTACCATTTCTTCCAGAACAAACATATAATCCCCTTTTTCTTGTCCTACCGTAACGCTTGGCACAATGCAGAAGACTTCAAAAAGCAATGATACAAAATAAGATTTACACGAAATCCAAAATGAAATATTTGAGAGTAGAACTTACGTCGTTCTCCAAAGTTTCATCATCCATTTCCTCCAACTGATTCTCGTTAAATCTGAATTGAACTTTCAGGAGAAGCTTCTGAAGCAGCTCAGTGAGTATTTGAGAATACCTATTTGAAAAAGAATTCGGCATTACTCTATTAAGTTACAGTTTCGCAGCAAAACTGAAGAACTAGATACTAGCCAAACCAGACATTAATTCTTACCAAATTAGTTGCTTGCTAGCTACGCTAAACACGAATAGCATTCACACCTTATACCTCACTCAAACTTGGTTCTTTCTTGGAGGAGAACAAAACGCTCTCTAGTAATACCGGCATATTTTAGTACAAATTGCGTCTCATACGAAACTAACAGATACTTGTCATGGTCACTTTTCCAAACTCAATAGAGTTGAGAAGTGGTGACGCCACAAAAAATCTATTTTTATGGACGCATGACTTCATCACATATAAACTTACTTAGGCAGTTTTTCAATACGATCCTATAGCGAAATAAAGAACTTTTGAACCCATTTCAAAATCTGTTAATCTATGTGTTCAATGTCTGTATTATTTATAGTTGTAGTTGCAGCTATTTTCGAGTATTTGTTTGATGAAATGGCTATGGAGAAGATCATGAGAAGCTTTACTTTCCATGGTATCGTGTTAGTAATGCTGTTAATGTAAGTTATTACATGGACAAATCAACTTTTAAAAAGTTCAAAACCAACGTGGAATGTCATCATCTATGAGATCTATCAAATAAAACCCCATCTTCATTGTAAAAGCGTTCGTATAAACTACGTTTAAATTATTTCCAAAGCTTTTCCAAAACTTTTCTAAAGCAAAATCACCAAATTTCCAAAACCATGAAAAACATTTCTGTTCCCATTTTGAAGCCCCATGAAAATAGAAAAACGTTATTTTGAATGCTATCTTTTGTGATTTTTTGTGGATTATATATTATATCTTACTAGTAAACTTTTTTCCGATTTTACCTCGTTTTCCCCAATTCCTTGGGGCTTGGAGGGTGCCTCTAAGAGGATTTTTTAGTTGTGGCACAAACATTTAAGACCGGATGCCTTTCCTGACGTCACCAATGGCTTGCGATGGGCCTTGAAGCCAGGACCACGTTGGTCGGTGTATGATACGAAACTAAATTACATCCATTCTAGGATATTTTAGAATTTCTTGAAACAAAATTCCAGAACTTTTCCATAACAATTTTGAAAAACCTCTTTTCCCACAACTTTCCAGGCCCTGGAAAATGCAATAATTGATTTCCATAACTTTTCAAAACCCGTACAAGCCCTGTACAAAGATCCAATCACACTGTTGGTATAGAACGGCGCTCTCCTTTCTTTAGTTGTCTGATAATCTACGTCCAACCATTTAATTTTGATCTAAAACCAACTAATTTTGTATATGTGTGCATGTAAATTTGCATAGTGCACCAAAAGTAACAATTACTGCTTCTTTCAAACTTAAATGAACGCATCTTTCTGAATAAGCAAACGGCCTAAATTAGCTGAATAAGCTAGGTATAACAGCCTACTCAAAATAAAGTAAACAACAACAACAACAACAAAAGCACCTTTCGTGGACATTGCTACGGATTCCATTCATCTCTTTGCTGTTCAGTCTCTCATTCAAGTATTCCAGGAATGTTGACCATATATCCAAACAATGATAGAAGCCTTGTACAGTTGGCTTAAATGGAAATAATATAATCTCAATCCTAAAAAACTTACGCTTTGCATCAGATTCTATCTAAAGAGTTCGTGCAGGATGTTGAGGACTATTCAAGGCCTTAAATAAAAATTGTGAAGGAGCTCTAAGTTTACTCATAGCAGCGCATGCGTGAATACACAGGCAGCCCGAAATGCTAAAATTGAGGCATTTCTTGACATATTAAAAGTTTTCTTCTACGATTTCTTTCAAACTTTCTTTTGGATATTTCTCTAAATTAATGTTGGCCTGTGTTGTTACTTTGAACGAAGAAAATAGTAAAAATTCACACATTTCAAGGAGTTTGATCAATTTTCAAGTGAAAATTCCCATTTTTAAGGAGTTTCACGTGCCCTTGAAATGGCATTTCAAATTCCAGCACTTTTCATGGAGGTCAAGGACCTGCACAAGCACTGTATCTAGAGGACGTCTACCGTAGAAACCTGCATAAACGAACCTGTTCATATAAGAACATTCAGGCTGAAATCCCATTGCTTGAACCCCCTAAATAAGAACCCAAAAGAGGCTGAAATGGGGATAGTTCTTATACAATGGATTTCATGCTATTGATTTAAAAGTTAATGAGTAGAAATTTTTCAAAGATGTCTGCGTTTTTCAAGTTGCACAACTTATGACAAGATAATTATACAAGAATTATGACTTTGAAGTGTTCTCAAGAATCATCAAGAATTCTTGTGCTGAAAACAGTGTAAATGCATACAAAGCATGTGCAGAATATAAGAGCCTTATTAGCAACCTTACAGGCAGGAATTGAGAATACCAATCCACTAATTAAGAGCCTATCCAAGCTGCTCAGGAAAAACCTAGGTTCACTCATGCGGGTTTCTACAGGCCTGAAAACAGTCCATGGGCTCTGCATACCAGCAAACGCGTGCTGGATAACAGTGCCTTTACCAGTACAATGTGTATTTCATCAGTACAAAAATTGTAAGTTTTTCCTGTGGGTCTGATCCATGGCGAGGCCTCTTACAAAGCAGCCGGTTGGGTAAGAAATCTTTATTTTCAAGATTGTACACCCTTGAGAAGTCACTAAAACTCGCTATACCTTGCAAGTACAAACGACTGATCAATAGCAATCGCTACATTTGCCAAAGCATGGCGCTAATAAACGAAACACACTTTTAAATTTCGATGTGATAGTCTACGATACGATTCAAAAGATATGCAAAGTACTTTAAGCGATGACTAGTCCCAACGACTGATATAAGTAAACGGATGAATGGTTGGTGTAGCATCATAACTACAATCACTGCCAAAAGTCTTGAAACACTTGAATTATTTCTGCTGCTCATTTAGTAGAATCCCCTCTCCCCCTCAAAACAATATTGTTACATACAGTGTTGACAGGTGCAGAAAAAGTTGCTATGTTTGCAGACACCTCTCTGGCAAATAACACTTAATTCAACATTGCTTCAAGGGGAGAGGGGATGTCGATCCTTCGAAATAAGCAAGCAAATTATTTTTATCAAAAATCAAACATTAATTAATTGGTGTTCCAAGAACTTTTGGCAGAGTTTGTACACTTTACGAAACAAAAGCAAAATATCCGACGATACATCTCGAAATCTTTTGACAAATTTCAGTCTATGTATTTTCTCTCTTTATCGCAAAACTAAAATAAATTACACAACAAATTTAAATCTCCTGTGACTTCCATCGATCATAGATGTAGATTACATTTTGTTGAAGGGTTCCATCTAAAATAGGCACTTATAGTAATTATATAGTACAATTTCAAAAAACAAACCGAAAAAAATACAAACCAAACAAGCAAAAAACGGAAAACTTCAATGACAACCAGGTGTCTATATTTACACAGCTGAAAATGAACTAAACAAGAATATGAAGAAAAATTCATGCGAAGTCAAAATATACCTGCATTGATGTGTATTTGATCAACAAATCGAGTAACTCTGCAGTGGGGAACTGGGTATTAGGCTCAAACCTTTTCAGATGGATACTGACAAACAATGAAAGAAATTCGGTAAACTTCTCCAAGTAACTGCAAGACAAACGGAAGAACAAGTCACAGACAAAGAGAAACTGGAAGATAGTAGAATACATTGGGAAGTACACAAACATGGGTGTCTCTACTTACAAACAGGGTGGGGGGAACAATAATCGTGCATTGTGTACGCCACTCAGGCATAAATGCCAGGACTAGCTTGATCAGTTGACTGTTACTCGAACATTAAAACTTACCCCAGAACAACAAACTTGCAATTCGCTTTCCTAATCGTCCAGGTAACAATCGCTGATGAAGAGAATTTAAATAATGAGACTATGGGCCAGCAATCAAAGGGTGGAAATTGTGTAATCAAACATGGCTATTAGTGCTTAAGCACAATTTCAGCTCCATGCAGTGGTATAGAAGTAAATCGATAGCTAGGGGGGGCTATATTGATAGCTAGGGGGCTCTTTACTCGTATGTATCTTTATAAGAAACTTTGAAGTTAACCCACGCAGTTATATAAGAAAACAACAATGTCATTCAAAAAACAACATATTTTTAATCGTGTATCTTGTACACTACCAATTTCTCGATAGCTTTTGAATCTAAAATAGCTTCTTACATCAGAATATTGATTCTTCTATGTTTCTACTTCGAAAAAAAAATTTACAGAGCTAGGGGGCGGAGTCCCCTTCAAGTCACAGCTAGGGGGCTGAGCCCCCTCCCAGCCCCCTCTTCTACACCACTGGATCCACGTAAAAAGCTGCTTGAAAATCCAACTTTTTCCATTCACCCAGTTGTACCTCACTTACCCAGTTCGCGTAGGACCTCGAGTAACAAGTATCCTCATAATTTATATAGATAATACTATTATCTATAGGGAGTGGGGTGGCGTGAAATATTTTCTCTTTCCATGGGGTGCTTTGCTAAAAAATAATTGAAGAGCACTGATTTTACATAAGGGGTAAAC
Source organism: Cassiopea andromeda (assembly GCA_018155075.1). Lineage (NCBI taxonomy): Eukaryota > Metazoa > Cnidaria > Scyphozoa > Rhizostomeae > Cassiopeidae > Cassiopea > Cassiopea andromeda. The sequence goes on from WIPJ01000154.1 coordinate 436,661, forward strand.
ACTCTATCAGTTATTCTACACAAGTCCCACCCTTTCCCTAAAGGTTGATAAAATTTAGCCGAATGCTTTCTGTCTGATGAGAATAAGCCTATTGACTGCTTTCAGTTCTTTTGGGTGACTCGGCTCACAATGAGGAGAATCAGGTTGTGCAAAACCAGATTCTAATCATAGCGTCTTGAAATGCTAATGCAAATATGCCAATGCTTGTGATCAGAGCCCATAAAAGACCGGAAAAAATTCTACTGAAACAAAGGAAACACCAATAATATAGCAGAACTCACTTCTCATCAAGCTTTGATAGAACATCCGCCTGACTTGTACTACCTCGTGTTAGCTGCTGTAATAAGTTGAATGTCTGCTGGAACATTTGTATGAGGAAATTCTCGTACTCCGTTGGGAAGCAGTTTCTGGACATAATTTCATTGACGCAATTCATTGCTAGGCAACCTGTGTAAGTTAAAGATGGAAAGGGAATTATACTATGACATATTTCTCACATATCAAGTTCAAGGCCTGGCTGTGTAATGTAGGCCAGGAATGTCAAAAATATAGCCCGCGGGTCGGATCTGGCCCAGCAAGGCCTTCAATGTGGCCCCTGGAGGGATTTGAAGCTTTGTGATATTGTTTTCGCGTGTACAAGCTGGAATTGAAACAGTTGGTTCCCCCAGTTTTCGCCACTGTCTGGTGTGGCAGATTGGAAACATCAAACGAATCCCTATTACCTAGCCATGTCACCTCTAGGAACCCGTCAACCTACCCGGCCTGTGTGAAGTTACTGTATGCTTTTAGTGGCCCCCGGGCCTAAATGAGTTCGACACCCTTGATCGAGGCGAAGGGCTAGTCTGGGGAGTAAGGCTTAATACTAACTACTAATACTAGTTACAGCTCACGGTAGGCAGGATAGAAATTTGTACACAAAATGCTCCAGCTCGCACATGGGGCTAATTTCGAATACACTGAGCATGCACTAGCATGACGCATAAACGCTTTTCAAGCTGCACAATAATGGTGAATGATGAGAACTTATGACGTCACAAGTATTGCTGTTTCTGCCACCTTGTCTAATCTGCAACACAACAGCTAGTCATAATAGGCAACGTTCTCTTCTAGCAACTTCTCTCTTCTCTTTGTAATGATAGGAGAAGAGAATATGGCCTCGTCTACACTGGTATGGATCACTTGTTGATCCTTATCAGAAGTGGTGCAGATTGGCCTTCCGTCTAAATTGCTCCTAGCAAGCGGTACCAAAACTGGTGCGGTTCGCCGTACCACTTTTGGTCCTTTCAGGAAAAGGAGAAATAGTGATCCGGACTATTTTCAAGCGGCATTGTTTAGGCCCCGTCTACAGTGGTACGGATCACGTTTTGGTCCGAACCAAGAAGTGATCCGTACCAGTGTAAAAGAGGCCTATGGGTAATCTTAGCAAGGTGGTTGGAATTGTTTATGAAACTATGAAATCTTGTTTGCAGGCTAGCCTTTTTGCAGATTTCCTATGAGTAGGACCTGGCTTGCTAGGATGTAGGAAAAGAAATTAGAATACATTGCATAAATATACACTACTTTCCCTGAATCCTACAATTTGTCAGCTTTTATATCTAACATCAACAAACTTAATCTTATTTCCCACTCTACTTAAACTTCCCTATTTTCTCAGTTTTTCCTTTGTCGGGGCTTTGTTATAGGCCCTACAGCCTTTCCCAGACATTGCTCACTAAAAAAAATAAATAAATACACGTTTTTTTTTTATAAGAAAAAAGTTTATAAGAAAATGAGGCTGAAATCGTCAAAATCTTAAGAAAATCGTAAGAAAATCACGAGGCTCAAATTCCAAAATTTAATGTTTTTATAGGCCAAAAATCGGTAATTTCGTCGTTATTGTATTCAAAATGTTAAAGATGGAATTCAAATTCAAGTATACAATAGTATTAACGAAAGTGTAAACCACTCTAGCCAGTTCATTTCAGCAAAAGTTAAGAAAAATTTAAGAAAATCTGAGGCTCAATTTCGGGAAAAGTTAAGAAAATTGAGGCTCAGGCAAAATAGTGATTTTCTTATAAAAAAAAAACGTGTATATCAAAACATCTGCAAAACGCTGGGTAGACTATTACGAATTTATTCATTCGGGAAAAACCAAAATCCAAAGGGCAGAAATATCAACTGGCCTATATCATTGCTTTTGTGATCGCTCGCTCCATTTGATAGTCCAGAGCACCCATAAGCAGCAAAAAGAAAGAATTTTGATATTAAAACTGGTGACAGCACACGTGACAGCGGCATCCAAGTAAAAAATTGATTTAAACATCCAAGTGCAGCGATAACAATCTCCTCCGAGGCTACATCCAACGTAGGTGCTGTAATCAGTTTATCTTGGTGTAACGAATTGGAAGGTAGCCAAGATTTTTGCGATGCCCCAGTGGCTCCATGGAATGGTGAACTGCTTCCGTTATGTGAAGGGGAGCTGGAAGGAGATGTGAAAGGAGAATGACGGTTTGGGGAAGGGGGTGGTGTGGATGTATTTGTAGTGTTTCTTGACTTCTGCATAACTGCATCAAGGATTGCCATAACCCTTGATAACGTTCCCTCTGCTTGTTCAAGTAACAATGTTCGTAACTCTTGCTTTCTAACAGTATTCAAGTCTTCCCTTGGCGATATGAACTCCTCAGACATGATCTGTAGCACAGAAAGGCCCAGTACTATTGTTGATTCGTCTCGTAGAAGCTGCAAATAAAGGTAAACGTTATTACTCCTTATGGGGTCAAAAGCAAAATGCGATTCTAAATGTTTCACAATACGATTATAGTATATCGGTCATGCCAGACTTGGTATGTCGGTCATGCCAGACTTAGTATGTCAGTCATGCCAGACTAGGCAATATGCAATGAAATACAAAGACAGACTAATGTTCATTCATGAAACTAGCAGCATATAACAATATTAACATTAGCACTTTCATATACAAGTATTTTGATATAATTATTAAACAGGGACGGACTCAAAGCTGAATTTTGGAGGGGCCATCTGCTTCCTTCCATTATCTTTTCATGCAACAAGTTTCCTAACACAATTGTTTGCAATTGAAAGCATTACCGATTTAAGAGGCCATGTCCCCGGCCTCCCTCCCCCCCAACTGGATTCACCCCTATTCTTTAACAAATTATAGAAACTTTGAATCAAATAGATTAAAATGTAAAGGATACTGTTTGCACCAGAGGTCTGCTACTCACTTGCAAGACGTTGTGATAGAAATCAGGGAAGAACTGAGGCCAATCTAGCCTTCCAACATTCACATAAACTTTGGCCAGTTTCTTTTGGATATACAAAGGGCAAGATCCACTATTTGAAATAAGGAATTGGGTGAAAAACTGCCTCATCTCCTGCTTATTTGCTGATGGCATACCAAACCATTGCTGATTTACTAGTTTCTGTAAAAGAATTGTGAAATATGAGAATCAAAGATACACTAAATTCTCAATTATAATATGAATGTGATTAAATAAATACAAAAGAATGTTATCAGTATTGACTTTTCAAGGTAAAGCATATGAGTACAAATGATGAATTTACACAGTATTTTAGAAGTAGCTGAGTAATCATCAAGCATCTAGCCTTTGTTCAGCTACATTTGCTGGTAATTTGCAACCCTTATGGTACTTGAGGGGACCTGCCCCCTAATAACAGCTACTTAGCATGAAACCTATTAGAAAAATAGTACCAACCAAAAGGAACCACCATAAAATAGGGAGCTATGAAGTCAATTCCATTAAGAGTGCTGGGGCAAACTTTGATGTTCAATGAAGATCAATGCAAGCAAATAGCCAGGCTCAGTGGTGACAAAATTGTCCTGGAGGAACTACATGGTAAAAAATCTGAGAGCCTGTTTCATATTTTACAGGCACACAACTAGGGGAAGGGTCTTGGGGGTCTAGACCCCTGCCCTTTTCAGCAAAAGAATAAAAGTGTCCTTTTGTGGTGCCTTCTCTATTCAAAAGGGGTGTTTCCCTAACATGGGAAAGGTGTGGTTCCAAAACTTTTCCAGGGAATTTGCCCTCCTCCTTATGTTTTCTCCTCTCTAACATGACAAGAAATAGCAAAAAGAATAATTGGCCTTCAGAGCAACAAAATCAGTAAATCTCAACACAGCATTTCTTCCAATTATGAATCTGCAAAATTCTATTTGAAGGCCATATCTTCCTTGAAAGGTTTTAGTGTGCCCTTTTTGTAGATTGGAAACCTGCCCTTGAAAATTCCTAGTTGCACACCTGTTTTATGTTATCACAATCAAATTAATAATGTGTGTACAGGAGAAGATTGAATGCTCTAGTATGTCACAAAGACCAGGGTTGAGCTCAACCAGATTTTCAGCTCTCTCCTTAGCTACAAAGATAAAGCAACAACAAAAAATGGCAATTAAACTCCCAGAGATGGCAAATAGCTGGTATTCTGTTGTGCAAGGCTGTCATTTACCACCCTCATGCTACTCCATGGCTACGGGTCTAGATCAAATAACTATAAAGAACATACCTCCAATATGCTTAGTGAATACATGTGAACAAAATGATTCTTTGAGTTCAATAAGAAAAACATGCACTGCTTCCATGCACCCTCTTGATGACTGAAGTTATCAAGAATTTCCTCTGAAATAAGACAATGATAAAAATTTATTGTTGCAGCACAACTATAAGACCAGTCCATGCCCAGATACCCATGTGACACACATGCTAAATTCCTAGCACAAGTGAATAATCACCCATGCCAACATCACTGTCAACTATGCACTCACACATCCACAATAGGAACTTCATTGTCGCAACTGCAACACTAGTGATTGTCAAAATTTACTTTCATAACTCTGCTTTATCCCATTTTATCCAAAGTGAGAGACATGACATGCTTCAGCAACAAGAAATTATGTACTTCAGATACACAAATTTTGGATTGCATGTACAACTTCAAATAATTAAGAGCAATTGCTCAAGCAAATAAAGGTGGAAATGCAAAATAATGCTATTGCACCAACTTCTTCTGGGCATGGACTGTTATACAACCACTCAAGGGAAAGCATAAAAAAATCTCTTACTTCTACTATGAGGATATAATCTAAGCAATCTTCAAGGACAAGCCTTGAAATTTCTTGTTGGGCGTGAAAAGTGACTTTACTGACAAAAATGACTATTACTAACTAGCAATCTGCACATTTAGGAAGAAATTGTCAAAAAAGTCTGGGGGTATGTGACCCATTTCACACTTCACTGTATGTACACTCCCAGCTATATTCAACACTGTGCAGACAAATCTAATTAAATGCTAACAAGATTGGTAAATAAAATAAGGAGTTATGATTACCAAGTTGAATACTTAAATCATTGGGTGCTTAGCATTTCTCAAATAATGAGGTATGCCCCCATGAGGGGAACCAAGATGTTAGGCAGGTGCATATAGCTCTGAGGAACGGGTTTACTTATATAATTTTTATAGATAATAATCTTGTTTGTAGGGGGATATTTTCTCTTCCAACTTGAGGGGCCCTGCAAATAATACTTGAGAAGCACTGGCTTAGCTGAATTACTGACCAATGTAATGATAGGTTCATTAACTGGTTTGTTAAATGAAGGATGTGTTGATTGACAGATAAGTTCATTGGATTGTTGACTAACTGGCATACCAGCATCTTGATTGACTGATAGGTAATAAGCTGATTGGTTAACTGACTGATAGAAGGATTGGATCCATTAAAAAACAAGAATCTGTGTGATCCATTAAAAACTATTTGAATCCCATATCTATGATATCTATTTCACAATAATCTGCTCATTCCCAAATCCTGTTGTACAACACTGAAATTTAATCAAAAGAGGCTCTCCACTTGCAATCGAATAACAGCTAAATGAAGGAATATAACACCCTTGATTCTAATTAACAAAATCTACGCTGTTGACATGAGAGCTGCTTAATGCTCCCTTGCAAACTTTTCTAACTAATACATTACTTGGCTATCAAATAGTTCCTAACAGATCACATTGTCCTACCAATAAGGAAGGCAAATTCACAACAAGGAAGGTATGTTCCTAAATATACATTCGACTCTATATTTAAATCATTTTCTTTTGTATGAAGTTTCACAAAAATGCCCATTATTTCAAATGGGTACCATACTGCAAACAAATTATTAATATCTGAGAAGCTCTTCAATGTAGACGAAACTATAGAAATATTAGAAACTTACCAATGCTCCTTTTTCTTTCATTTGAAGTGGAGCCATTGAAAAATTCTGTGAGCAGATTCTCAAGAGCCACCAAGGTCTCTTCTTGAGAACTCTAAACAAGAATTATGATATAGAATTCAACAAAAATGACAAATACACTGGTCCTTGGCAAAAGCCCATCTTCATGTAGACAAAATTCTGAACTAATTTACCAGAGAAACTACTAGGAAGTGAAGTTATATCAACTCTTGGTTATAGAAGGAGGTAATTGCAATTATGCTCCCATGAAAAGAAAAAGCATACTGTATGATAAACACTTCTTGAGCGAATATATTTATCTTAAAGTATTTGGCATGGCCTAAATCAAAATCAATAATTATGTCATGTTGGATGCATCATTTGATGCTACTTAAAAAAGACTCGCAAAATGATAAAGCTCCAGCTTTTCAAGGATGTATGGCTCAATTCTAAAGCTAAGCTTAATATTTTGAACTGTAAGAGAAAAAAGGATAAATGCAACAAGGTAGAGAATAGAGTTATTGGAATAGATCTCCAAACATGAACTGTAATTGTGGGAAAGAAACAACAGATAACATTGTCCCAATGCTCCAAACTTCACCTATAGCACATACTTATGATGGATAAGAAGTGCACTTAGAAATTTCCATCTATGGTTTTCAAAAAAGAGATTTGCATGATGTTTCATAAACAATTTTCATCTATATTTTCATTGTTCTCATATCAATTAAAACAACTTTATATATTCGAAATCTACAACAATACTAATCCCAAGACCACGTTATTACTACTGCTGGATACCACGTGATATTATGGGGCCTTAAAGATAGCTACATGAGGGCATTAACTGTAGTTAATGCCAAAACCAAAAAACAGTTCATAGGGTAATTCCATATAAATGTAGGACAGGCATGAAACCCACTATCTCAGAATTCAATGAAATTTGGATCAAATGTACCTACATACAAAGTGTGACAAACTGGAGAACTTCAGCCCCAAATTTCAATTGCTTCAAAAGTTACGCAAACTTAAAACTTGACCCAATTTGTCCTGTTTTCACCACATAGCCGCCATTATGGATTTTCAAAGATAACACAATTGGATATATCTTTTGACCCACCTGCCGAATCAATGTGAAACTTTGATATTAGACAAATTATGGGGTGTTGAATCCAAATCTGGATAGAAATAAGTTATTTTCTATGGGAAATATGTTTGTTTTTAAGTTTTAATATCTAATCATAGAAATCATCTGACTGGGAACTGGGGGTCACTGGAAATAAAGTTGCCAAAGGTGCCCATGCATAACAGAGTCCAGACTTTCTGTGGATGATCTATACATAATACATTACTTATATGAGTAAAATCTCAATGGTACTCTCTTGCCATCAAAAGTTATAATCATTTTAATAATGCATGATATTACAAATTTTTTGCTGAAAAAATGTATGCAGAATATAGCAAAAGTATGAATTATTTGCAAACATTAGTAGTAGTTTAGAAAAATCTGCAATCATTATAGAATTGCTTCTGTGTTTGACTCAACAAAAATTTGGCAAATAATGATGTAACAACTATTTTTGAATGCTAAGATAGTCATTAATATGAAGTCTAAAAGGAAAATCAACTTGACACAATTCTAACATGAACTCTCAAAGAGTCCCTCTTACATGTTTTCATTGTCATTGCATCATAAGGAGGCAATAATAACATGGTAGACTGTACAGAGAAAGCTTCCATGTATCATGAGAGAAGTTTAGTAGTAGGAAATCACCATGGAAGCAGAAGAATGTTATGTTGGCATTTTAACCAGAACTGAATGTCACTTGCAAACCTACTCAAAAATTGTGGGTATTGAATCAATGTTAGACTTACCCCCAGAGACAAGAGAAGTAGTAATGTGGAGGACTGGAATAACACTCCTGAATGTAAACCCTTCGATATGCTTTCACCACAAATATGTACATCTAAATCGCTTCTCTTCTCAACAACGATTTTGCTGTGACCCTTACAAGATTCACAAATCAAGATGTAAAGGTACTGACTGTTGAATCTTTTTATCCAAGAACAATTTTTCTTAAATAAACAAAGTTTAATGTTTCATGTACCCATACTTCAGGCCTAAATGCAAGTTCAAAAAGCTATTAAATGTTAATTAAAGTTGATTAACTTCAAGTTTTCCAATTCTTGTGTAACTTCTTGCTTTCAACAAAAAATTGTCTCCGTTACTACTGATTTGTATATACTTGAAGGCATATCAAGCACTGGTAGTTGTTACATACATTCTAATTTCCAGGTAGTCCCAGAGAAATCAACTTAGCATTGGCAAAGAATATGTGTAGGTATGGGTCAATTGTTGTGCCAGGTCAGAAGCTGTGTCCAAAATGCAGGTTTAGAGCCTCAACACCACAGGAAGAGAAAAATGAAACTGACAATGATCATGTAGATGATTGCACATCCCTAGAGGAGGAACATGAACTAGAGTTGACCAAGGAGTCCTTAAACAGTACATTGAGTGAGCTGGAAATATCACCCATTAAGTTTCACTCCATTGCACCACATTCAAAACCTAACCAAGGGAAGAGAAAACTGGAACAAGTAGAAGGAGCAGTTACCAAAAAACTTGCAAGTGCTTTGAAACTTGATCACAATGAGCTAGAGGTTGATAAGCAATTAAGAATTAAAAAAGAGATTCAATCAAAAGCTGATGACTTAGATCACTTAGTGGAGTGCATGAAGGAAAAACTGAAAGTTTCTAATCAGAAACAGAAGCTTCAAATTCTTACTTTAACACCATATTCCTGGTCAGTGAGACAGGCAGCAGTTTTAAGGTATCAAAGTCAACAATCCAACAAGCAAAGCTTCTTAAAGCTGAAAAAGGGATTGCTGGATACCCAGATATGAAAAAGAGACAAAAGCTGAGTCAAGAGGTTCTTGATACAATTTACGAGATATACTGTGATGATGAGTTTTCTAGGCAGCTTCCTGGGAAAAAAGACTACATCAGTATCAGTAGAAATGTTCATGTTTCCAAACATCTGCTCCTTTGTAACTTAAAAGAATTATTTGCTGCATATAAAGTAAAGTATCCAGAACATAAGGTTGGGTTTTCGACTTTTGCTAGTCTTCGACCAAAATGGTGTATTCTAGTTGGGCCAAAAGGTACCAATTCTGTGTGTATC
>WIPJ01000154.1:459800-476418 GCA_018155075.1 Cassiopea andromeda
TGGACTTCGTCGGCTTCTAAACATTTTTTGAGCTTCAGCATCACCCTTTAATAAAAGCATGCAATTAATACAAACATGAAAGCACTTTTTCAAATCGAAAACAACAGCATTAAACCCCAAAATATTTTTTCAAAAATTATAATTAAGTTAATGAACCATTTTTACTAATTACTAAACTGAAGAAAAAAATTTAACAACATATGTTTTCAAAAATGATAACTAATTCAATAAACAACTTTAATTTGGTTTCAGGATTACTTCTAATGCAAAAATAGGACAAAATATGCTGTTCAAAAATAACAATGAATTTAATAAAGTTTTCTAGTTTGTTTTCCAAATTACTGCTAATGAGATGGATGTACTTGGTGTAGGGATATTAGTTTCTCCACATCAGGATCGAAATCACTTAGAAGAAGACGTAGATCTCCACGCTCGATAATTCTAAGTCTGTTCCTTTGCTTGGAAAGAATCTCTGCACTGAAGCCCCGTTCTACCAAATATGAAGTCGGAAAAGCAATAAAATATATCTTGGCCTTGTTCCATAATACTGGATAGAAGTCAAATATCTTTTTTTGTAGCCAGAAATCTTGATATGATTTCTTGATATGATGTGACTTCTATCAATATTACCGTCACACTTTATTTCAAATATTCACTTCACAAAAGCCACACTGACTCATTTCCACAGCAAACGTTCTTTCACATTGATGGCACAATTTGTTTCAAACCCTAAATTCACTTTGTGGTATTAAATGCCTGTGATCTAATATAGATAATAAATATAGAGGAATGACTTAAAGGCGTCTCACGGACCAGAAGGTATCTCCAGTTACTCTATCTCTTTGGTGGCACCTACAATCGCTAAACTACTGCCATCCAGCCGCCCCCAAGGGAGGCTGGCGCCCACTTTGAGAGGCGATGGTATAGAGCATAGAATACAAGCATTGATCTCTGAGTTTCATTGACAACATGCTCCAATGATTAGAAGCGCCCCTGCGGCATTATGTTAGTTTTTGCTTATCTTTTCGTTTTAATTAATACCTTTTATTTCTTATCGTAGTTCATAGACTATTAATATAGTAGTTATAAGTAATATTTCCTGTGCATTTGCATCTTCTTTCTTTATAAATTAGATATTTTGTTTTTAAAAGGGCCAATTGTAACTCAATTTGTAACCGAACTGAATTTGTACCCTGTATATATATGCAAAAGTCAATAAATGAATTCTACCAGAAAATTGATGAAGAAATGGTGATTTTATCGCTCTACTTCGCAGCAATATAATGGAAGAAATTTGCTGGTAGAAATTGAATATTCAGTTGATTTCTTGATTGAATTCTTGGCTAGAGGTATGACTCCTCCCACACCCACCATCGGTACGTGCCTGTCTGTTGTTGCGTCCCTAAGCAGACCCTTCTATCGACTTTGAAATATCCTGACATACTGCGTCTTATCTGAAACTTTTCATCCCCATGTTTGGCATTTCAAGCCCCCCTTTTGATCTTTCTCATTCGCAAGGGGTCACATGAAATATAAATAAAACTGACCTTGACCCTAGTTGCATTTCATTTGCTGAACCAAACAATATGAAACCGCAGACCAGACCTGTTTTGTCCCTTAATCAGTGAAGAGTGCCTCATGTTTGAATATGTCTTGTGACTATGATATCTATTACTGTAGCTTTAGGCCATCAGACGATATCTATGTCTGTGCTCCATAGATATAAACCTCTTCGAAAAGGAATCCTAGCAAAATACACACTTGTTATAAGAATAAAGTTTATAAGAACATTAAGACTCAGAATCGCTGAACTTTAAGAATAAGTCAAGAACAATGCAAGGCTCAAGTTTCACCAAGATTTAGAATTTTCACTTATTTAAAACATTTACTCTACAAGCACTACTTGCGTTAATTTTATCACTATCGATACAACATTTGTCATTCTGCTCCACTCTAATTTGCTTTCTGTTAAAGTGAGACATCAATAAAGATTTGAATATAATATTTTGATTTTCAGACGTAGTAAGACCTTCGATATTTAAGAATAACTTAAGAATAATCTAAGGCTTAGAACCTAAAGGATTTAAGGATGTTTTGCTTTAGCGAAAATATAATTGTTCTTTGGAAAAGGTGCGTATAATGATAAGTAGAATGTTCACAGAGTCGGATTTTACCATGTCGCATTTTCTTAAGTCGTCGCTGAAGTTAAACATAAACATTTAAAAAATATAATCCATTTTTAGCTGCACTATACTCATTAGCTTGAAGTTGCAGCCAATATCAAACCTTAGGTCAAACAGACATCTTCGATGTCCATATTTCAATTCAAGTCAAAAAAGTAAATACTGTGATACCTTCTTTGCCAATCTATGTCTTAATGTCCAAATGCTCATGAATAGCGTCTTCATTGCCAAGACAGATGCATAGAATACAAAAGTTCCAAAAAGTGGTTCATCTAACGTTAAATTTGCCATGTTTGAGTCTGAATGTTCTTCTTCTGATCAGCAACTTCCTTACTTCCTTCTTGTAACGATCTCAAAGTAGAATGCGCTTGGGTACCGTTGCCGAGCATTTCCTGCGTGACAACTGCGGGTACTTTTGATCAGCTTATTGACTGCACAAAGGAAACAACAGAGCCCTGTTCTGTCTCGTTGTCATAAGCAGCAAAAGCATTTGCCCCAATTTGCAACATTACAAACAGATGCTATTTTTTGTTTTCCAAAATAAAACACACATTGCCAATGACTATTTTGTTTTGCAGATCAATCAGAGTCCCTCCTTTGACGATGATCTTTTCTGCCAAATTTTATTTTTTACAATGTCTATAAAAGATACTGTGACAAAATGAAACGCTGAGATAGATGTGATCCAATACTGCTAGACACTCTTATGTGTGGGTTTCTCATCTTACACAAAGTAAATGACACATAGTCTGAAGAGCAGTGATGGTGCCAGAGACAAAATACTAGGGGGTTAGTATTGCCAAAGTGCCGGCAGTGAGCGGTGTCAAAGAATTTCAACGGACAAGACCTATCGTATTGACTAAAAAAGGTAAAGAAGGTCATGGATGCTACGGTACCGTGTCAAAGGCTTTTTGCAAGTCAATGAAAGACTGCACCAGTGAGCTTGCCCAGGCCCAAAGCCAAGCTCAGTGATATATCATTCTCTGAATCCAATTTTAGATGTTGTCTAGAGATTAATTAGCACTGAACGGTTAGATAGCTGGTCATATACTATTCTATGGTGATTCTGAAAAGAATGAATAGTAGATGGTGCATAGAATAAGGAAATAAAATTATTTATATATTATATATCATATATTATATATATACATATATAAATATATATATATATATATATATATATATCTTTATGTATAAAAAGCCAAATTACTCGCTAAGTCTCGCGAGTAGTTTGCCATTTTATACATATAACTAAAGCTCTGCCTTATGGTATCGAGCACTCTAAAGGAAGGTCTCGTTCCTTAAGGCATTTTGGATGCCTTTGAAGAACACAGGAAGGCCTTTAAAGAGCAGCCTCTTGTAGTCTTCAGACGAGCACCAAATTTTATGGATAATTTAGGTAGGGCTAAGCTTCCAAGGATCCAGACAGAAAGAGTGTGGGGTTGTTTTAAGTTTAGCAAACAAGTGTAGTAAACAGAAGTGTGGTAAAGTGCGCTGTAAAGTTTGCAGTTTCATATCAGAAGGTAGTAGTTTTAAATGCAATATTTCCGACAGAGCCTTTTAGACACCATACAGAGGCTAACCATCATGGATTGTTAGAGGATGTTCGTTTTCAAATCATAGATAGGGTGTTTGAAGTTTCTAGACATAAGGAAGGATTCTTTGCAGTTTAGACTACAGAGCTGTATGCCTGAGGGACTTAACGTCAGATTTGTGGATCATTAGCTACTCTCAGTCTATCTTCCTAGCGTAATTGCCTCTTTTGTCTCTTCAGAGTCTATTTAGCTTCATTCTTCTTTCCTTCACACTACTAGCACTTTTTGCATCATTTAATGTGCTCGTAATTATCCTCTTTTGTTTCTGCCTGTACAACTTCGGTCCTCCCCCCTTTAACTGTTTTCATATGATGTCATTAATTGTTATTAAGTAGGTCCCCCTTAGGTAATATCCATTGTCACCCCATTGCTATGTTTTCAATTTAAGCAGGCCCAATGTCATTGTAAGTTTAGTACTGATGAAGATGTCAATCGAAACGTATACTCGAAAGACAAGTGTATTTTTGGTTTTTTAGCAGAAATGTTTGTCTTATTAGCAGAAATGATATTTTAGTTGAGGCTCAACCTGAATAGGACCTGTTTAGTTCTCAAGAGGAAGCCGACACTCGCATGATTTTGCATTGCCAGCACATTGCACAATGCCACCCAGCATCTTTGATTATTGTGTGTCTCCAGATACCGACGTACTATTTTTCCTTTCAAAGTTTTTGCAGGTCCTAGACAGAACTATTTTTTTTGACACTGGAATGAGGAAGGGTTCTAAATGTTAATAATATTGTATCAGCAAAAGGATCAAATATCTGTGATGTGCTACCAGCTCGTCATTCATTTACTGGCTGTGACACAACAAGTGTCTTTGTTCGACGTGGCAAAGTTGCACCACTGAAAATTCTTGAAAAAAGAACCCAGTCATTGCTATTTTTGGTGCTTTGGGTGACATTGACGCTCAAGCAGCAACATGAGATGAACTAGAACAGTTTGTTTGCTGTGTGTATGGAAAGCCCAAGTATGCTAGCGTCAATAAACTTCGCTATGACTTGTTCATGAAAAAATTTCGTCCTAAGTCACAAAATGTGCTGTCAAGCTTTGATGGAATTGACATGACCCTTTTGCCTCCCTGCCAAGATTCTCTGTACATGCACATACAGCGAGCCAATTACCAAGCATTGATATGGATTAGTTCCCTAGAGCACTACCCAGATATTCCAAGCCCAGTTGGTCATGGGTGGGTTTTAGATGAATCCACTAAGTTGAATTATACTTGGACAAATGGAGATATAATGCCTCGAGAACTAGTGGATATGATTTGTGAGAGTGGACTTGAAAAAGATAAGGGCACATATGATACTAAGGAAGATAGTGAGGATGATGATGGAGGGTCTCATGAAGCATAAAATAATAATGTTGATGTTGGCAATTTGCTGGATGTTATGTTTCAAGACAGTGATAACAATGAGGATTAATTTCAAAATATCTATTTGCAGAAACGATATGTTATCAACAATATTATTTAACTGAATTGACATCTGATTTTGGAAGTACTCTGCATTAAGCCTCACATCTGGTAGTAGTTGCTTGTTGTATTCAGGTATAATGATAATAATAACATACATGTTTATACAGGGTAAATACCTTATCAATACTAGAAAGTATTGTTATCAACAAGGACCCTGTTAAAATTAAAGTTTTTTTTTAAACTTCATTCATGTATATATTGCTACTTCTACAAATACAAATCTCACTTACTACAAGGTAATTTGTATTCGGCTGGCTTACAAATTAATAATAAAAAAAGAAAAAGAATACAGTCAATATAAAATCGATACTTAGCAACTAAATACAATGATATTAGTAGCTTAGGAGTTCTGGGTTAGACCATGGCTTATTTCTCATACAAAATATGTAGTATGTTGAGCGGATGATTATAATAGATATCTTAGTCAGAGGAACTTCCAAATATGCCAAGACAGCTAATGCTGAGATTAATAAATTTTACCTGTTTATAATCATTGGCAAGATCAGTAAGAAGGGGACGATATTTTAGTTCTTTACGACAAGCATTATTGTTTAAATTTGTTTCAAAACCCACAGTTAATTCTATAATATACAGGACATTGTCGGCTGTAGAAAGAATAATGTCAGGACGAAGACTGTCACCAGAAATGCTACAAGGAGAGAGATATCCAGGAAGATCTGCATATAGTTTAGCAGATTTTATGGATTTTAAGGTTTGAGCGATAAAACTTAAAGCGGAATTATGCCGCCAGGTATAACGCCCTTGATCTAAATATGTTTTGCAGCCTGCAACAATATGGAGGAGTGATTCAGGCTGAAGACAGAATGAACAGTCAGAAGTTGCTGAAAGACCCCATACATGGAGGTTTTTTCTAGTTGCAAGCGTATTGTTTAAGTATTTGATACTGAACTTGAAGATGTTTGCAGGTAGTTTGCTTTGAGTTTTTGACCACAGTGAATTGAGCTGTTTTAGGGAATGTTCAAGGAGGAAAGATATGATGAAACCCTGTGATGGCAGGTTGAGACTGAAGTCTACTTGTGTGTTCATCACGAATGGATTTCAAAGTCTGCTTTGTATTTCTGTAAATATCGTATTGAATATTTGTTCCAACGTTGGTATTTTTCCATAGTTTTGTTATTGTTTCATCGCCGGACGACCTAAGAGAAGAACGTAATGTTGTCTGACATTGTTGGAATTTAATAGAAGGTAGTTGAAAAGCCTGACCAAAGTTTTTGCGAGAAGGAATAATAGAGCTGATGGTTGCAGAAATTTTCAGATATCCATGTCTTGCCTAAGTTTGCTACTGTGAAATGCCAAGAGATTTTTCAAAGGAGATAGCGATCGTATAAAAGCAGTTTATTTCTGGGATGAATATTCCATGTGTCTATCGTTTTGAGCAGAGCGTGCAGATTAGATATAAGAAAGTCCTTATGATCCTTGTTGTCCATATCGAAGTTGAAGAAACGACCAAGGTATTTGAATGATTCGTTTTTCTTTACTGGAGGAACTACTTCTGAATTGATCAAGAGTTTAGGTTGAAACTGAAGAGAGCGAGACGAAAACTTCTTAATACCAAATGTGACGCATTTATCCACACGGATTACCATGTTGGCCCACTGACAACATCTCGAGAAGCAATTCGATAGCAACTGATTTTCGCGTTCATTAGTAGTAACCACTGCTGCATCGTCCGCAAATTGAAACCAATGAACGGGATGGAATAGGCGATCATTCTCATCGTGTGGTGAGAAACCGAACTGCTTATATTTTCCTGCTTAATGAACTAATGTATTGAAGCATAAATTAAATATAAGGGGGCTCAAGCAGTCCCCTGGAGCACCCCACGCTTAAAAGGAATAGCTGGAGTTGAAAAGTTTTCTGAGATAATACAGGAATGAAAGTCAGTATATAGACTAACAACAAGGTTTTGGATTGTATCAGGGATGTGATGGTAATCAAGGACGCTTTTTATAAGATTATGATGGACTTCTCCAAAGGCATTCTTAAGATCGAGCAGAGTTATTACTACCGAACGCTGTTCCAACCGCGCTTTGTTGATTATGTATGCCATCATAGACGTATGCTCCAGAACACCAGAGACCCCATTAGTAAACCCTTTCTGTATTTTCTGCTCAATCAGCTTATTTTGTGCGAGGAAGGAGAAGATGGAATCACGTAAGCATGAAGTAAATATTTTCAAAGGGACAGTTTCTAGTGTAATAGGCCTAAAGTTAAAAGGTTCATCACAGGTGCCTTTCTTGTGAACTAAAATTGTGCAAGCTTTTTTCCACTCGCTTGGGATGCTACCCGATCTCCAAATAGTACGTAAGAGCCTTGTGATCACTGTACGGAGAAATGGGCATCTTTTGAAACATATAATTGAGATCTGGTCCAACGGACAGGGACTTCCTGAAGCTTTCATCTTACGTATGATTTTTGTGACCTTTTCGTAAGACGGGGGTTCGCAAGTGAAATGGATAGAAGGTGGTGGCAAAGCAGGTAACATTAATGATAGTAATCCTAATAAAATTTAAAATGTAAGATGATAATTATTGGTAGTATTATAAAATTCTTTAAAGTTGGTTGTACATACATATAGTTTGCTAAACTAATTCATATCCACTATTTACAATAATACAAAAGTTAAAAAATAAAAATAAAAATAACTAGAACAAAGAAGTAATAAACTATTTCCAATTTTTTTCGTTAAGATACGATGTATTTTTCGTTTTCGTACATAATGTACTGCGCATGCGCACTATAACTAAAATTTTTGTCCTACACGTTATTTTTATAAGAAAAAAGTTTATTAGAAAATGAGGCTCAAATCGTCAAAATCTTAAGAAAATCGCAAGAAAATCATGAGACTCAATTTCCAAAATTAAGATTTTTCATAAGCCAAAAATCGGCATTTCGTCGTTATTGCATTCGAAATGGTAAAGATGGAATTAAAATTCAAGCATACAATATTATTAACGAAAGTGTATACCACTCTAGCCAGTTTACTTCAGTAAAAGTTTTGAAAAATTTAAGAATATCTCGGGCTCAATTTCGGGAAATGTTAAGAAAATTGAGGCTCAGGCAAAATAATGATTTTGTTATAAAAAAACGTGTATTTATAAATTTTTTTACCTACTAGCAGATAATGGCTTTAATTGATCACAGTAGACAGCGTAGAAGTTGATTCGTTAATCTATTAGCGTGGCGCGCTCGGAAATGTGATGTCATTGCTTACTTTCTTCATGACTCACGCCCAATAATTCCGATGGCTGTTCCTCTCAAGTGCCCCGATTACCAGAAAGCCAACAACCATTTTTGATTAGGCACATTATAAAATTTCAAAATATCGCTGTCTGCAAAATTCCCCGGGAGGATGGAGGTGGACCCCTACTGGCTCATGGTCTATGAAAGGACAGGTAATTAGCTTTTGGGCCACTACTTTTGCCGAGAACTTGCCCTTAGGGTAACTTTGCCCTCCTTGCCCTCCTAATAGCCGCTACTAAAACAACATATGCAATATACTTTACCCCTCCGTTTTGAGGTAACATTTTGACTGATGGGAAGATATAGGGATAATCTATTTTGGATGATGTCGTAAGGAGTTACAGGCAATGGTGCAAGCTGTCACGAAAGTGCCTCAATTGGCGGTCAGCGGTTGCGGTTATAATAGAAATACATAAGCGAAAGTACACGTCCTAATCAATGGTAACATCAGCTCCATCTTTGCAAATTGTTGTGTGTGCTACCCAAGATTGAGTGAGTGATAAATCACATTGCCAATCCAAAGGAAAAGTACATTATTTTGAAACCAACTACCAAGATGGCAACAAAACAACCAAGACCAAAGACGATGAAAGTAGGAAAAAACTTAGGCCACCAGCGAAGGCGTAAGCCCGGGGAAAGCAAAACGAAAGAACCTGAAAGTGAAAAGAAGCGCGTGGAAGATGATAAAGGAGATGAAGATCATTTTGATGACAAAATTTGCATGCTATGCTGTGAAGAAATCGATATTGTTGCGAAAGGGCAGTGCAACCATGTAATATGTTACAAATGTTCTAGCAGAATGAGAGCCATATGCGGTGAATCGTACTGCGTTGTGTGTCGCCATGAACTAAAAAAGGTGCAATTCTATTCGAATATAAATGTTCATGAAGTGTTTTTTGTGAATCTATGTACGCATTCATGCAGGGCACTTTCAACAAAACTTGGCTATTGGACCAAGGTTATATAAGGGCCTCATGTTGGTGCCAATGTTGGTCACTTACTGCCAATGTTGGTCTGTTGTCCCATGACCCCGTAAGTATCCACAACTAATACCAAGAAATTGGAAAAGCAGAGCGGTCCAGCCATTTCCGTTTCTTTGATTAGAAGCTCTACAAATAACCCAAACACTCATCCATATAATTTGCATTTTGCTTGGGCCATTGTGGGGACATATAGTTTAGGATCCTAGAATCCTTGTAGTTTGTCTACATTTTTAGGCTTAACGTTTGCTTTCAGCTCAACTCTAAATATTTGCTAAGCGCCACTCCTTTTAAGCTATAGTCATTTGATTAATGCCGGAATCCATTGGTATGTTATGCTGTATTTCCTACTTTGATGATGCATGAAGATGGACACAATTGAATTCTGACAACCAAAACCGACATTGTTAAACTGGAATTAGTACTGTAGATCCTTGAGTTGGCCCACTGGGGGTTTATTCGTTATTGGTTTTTCATATGGGGATTCATTCAAGGGGAGAGCTAGTTGAGGGGAGAGCTCATTTGAGGGGGCATTAGATTGTTTTGTAGTTGGTGATTTTCCAGTTAAAATCTCTCTTCTAGCAAACTATTTCTCTGATGATAGCACAGACAATATGCTATTAAGGAATAAATGATTTTTTATTGATTAGTGACTGAATGTTCTTTCACATCTGTACTAGTAGCTCTTCTAGCGCTTTTTACAAATAGCTCAGTCACATGCCGAGGTGGGAGCTTATTTGGTAGGGGTGGAATTTGTGAGGATTTGATCACCTTCTCAAGGTCAGTGGAATACTTGTAATTTGCTTGCAGGTCAGATTTGGCCCTTGGACCAGAGGCTGCCTACCCCTGACAAAATATGTAGTATTTTGTAGTACAATTTGAGACAAATGTTGCATTTTGCAATCCTGTCTTTTAGGTTGTTTTTACTGAGCAGAATATCCTTTTTGCTGAAATGAAGCTCCAGGGATTGCCCTCGGAAGAGAAATATGGGATTGTGTTTCAGAATGAAAATGTCAAGAGGAAGTTCAAAGAATTGCTTATGAATTCATGTCCTTTATGTGAAGCAAAGTATGGCAAGTTTGATGATTTAAAACGCCATATAAGGCACAAACATGAGAAGCAGTATTGTGATATTTGTGTAAAGAACTTAAAAGTATTCCCAAAGGAGTTTCGTGTTTACTCACGTAAAGAGCTTGTGGAACATCGTAAAACTGGTGATCGTGATGATACATCACACAAAGGCCATCCACAGTGCAACTTCTGCAATGAAAGGTATTATGATAATGATGAACTGTTACTCCATTTAAGGCGGAATCATTTCTGGTGCCATTTTTGTGAGAATGATGGAAGGCAAGACTATTATTGCAACTATGATGATCTAAGATCACATTTTAGGGATGATCATTTCCTTTGCGAAGAAAAAGAATGCAGTCTTGAGAAATTTACTTCTGTATTTCGTAGTGATATTGACCTTAAGGCTCATAGGCTAGCTAAGCACAGCAAGAAGCTTTCAAAAGTTGCTACCAAACAAGCACGGCAAGTTTGTGTTGAAATTGACTATGGCAAAAGAAAGCCACACAGGGATAGGATTTACAATGACAGAAACCCAAGAGGTAAACAAGAGATGGCTGCACAGAAGACGGCAACAAGTGATGGAGTATCAGATGGGGATAGGTAAGAATATTTGTGTGGTAGTGTGATAATGATGCTGATGTAATATAGAGGATTCAGAAACTTCACAGAGTTTCCTTTATTTCAAGAAATTTTTTGGGAGGTATGTTTGAAGCTCTCACTAGGTGCAAAGTTAAAGTTGCTAGCTCAACTTATTTTGTAATGTATTTTGTTATTAGTAGATATCATGGGGATTTTCTAAACATATGCAGTGTCTACAGGCTCAGAAGTGATATTGCATGGCTATGCAATCAACAATAGTGCATTTGATTGCATCGTAGTATTCCTGCAGTTGCAATAAATCTCATTGGAGAGTTGAAAGAGAAGCAATGGAAGAAGCTATAAGGCAATTTTCTAGATAATTAGGCTTGTCAACGCAGAACTTTTGTCATACAGAAAAAACTTGTGCTCTCCTAAAACAGGTTAAATTTTATAGCTTGCCTGTGTTTGTTGTGTACTTCTCTCTACATGTAATCAAAAACATGTTGGTTATTCTTTGACCAAAATGTTGAGTGGAAAATGTACACTTTGACACACGTGTGTACTTCATATCTTCAAAGTATTTAACATGCCTCAAACACGAGCAAATTGCAAGCTAATCTGCCTAATATTGTTAGTTTTTGATGCTATCTCCAGAGAATATTGCATCAGTTACTGGGCTATGTTGTGGCATTTACAAAAAGTTTAAACCTCTCTAGCCCATTTTGCTTAATCTTAGGTTTAGTGTGTTATTTTTCCCATTCTTTGATATCTGTAAAAGCATCATGGTGAGTTCTGAATAAAAGTTCTTACTTGTTTTGGTCTATTTCATTATTTTTTCATTCTTCTAGTCATGTCAGTTGTCATCTCAAATGTGCAACCAAAAACACAGTATTTACAATGAATTCAAAACAATGATATCTGTTCAAGGCTTTAAGCATATTTGTTAATTGTTGAAAATATCGAGCTTCTCCTCCAGTAACTTCCTGCAAATTGAATATCAGCTGTCTAATTGTAACTTCAGTTACCATTGAAATTTCCCTTTATTGAATATCTAAAGATATATTTTGCATCAAAATGGGAGATAAGTATTTAGAGTTGAGCACAAAGTTGCCAGTTATGAAGAAATATTATTGCAAGTAATTGATAAGGAAAGACACATTGAGAAAACCAATTTCCTTCTTTTCTGCTCAGAGTGGTCCAAACAAATGACAAATTCTTTGCTAAACACTTTGATATGAGTCATCTTCCAAAACATTACTTAAAAAGAGTTGATAAGGTTTTCAACTGATTCGATGTACATTTTACAAACAAATTAGGAACATGTCAAGCTCTCTTTTGGTAACAGTGTATCATATAGTATTCTTGTATAGGCTGCATTTATTTTCTGATTTTGATTTCAAATATTGGAGGCTTTACCTATATTTTGGGGTGCCTTAAAGTAGAGCTGCAGCCCATACATAGGGGCGTGTACAGGGGTTTTTGTGGCATTGCAGTTGGAATCAGGTCATAATAAGTTGTTGCATGGGGCTAATAAGCGCAGCTTGGAGTAAGAATATAAGCTAAGACATGTTTCATGTGTTGGTTTTTCTGTCCTGTTTTGTAGAAATATTCGCTAATTTGCTTGAATTTTTTCTCACTGGTTTTTTTTGCATGCAATCATTCAGAACAGTGCATTTGAGAGCATGTTGGGTATCTTTGAGGTAGCAGCAACCTAGTTTTTAGAAAATACCGCTTGCATGCCTTTCTCTGTAGCAAGATTTTGTACAAATGACTACAAGTGTGACACTTTGTTTTTAGTATTATGCCAATGTTGGCTTGGATTATGCAACTATTCTGTACCATCTCATCTGTTTTAGTGAGGCAACTGCTCTAGCTGATGCCAGTAAGGAAAGTGCAAATGGTGCCATTTCATCAGATCCTATTGTCTCCGATAAAAATGAATCAGACAATGCAGAAATGACTGGTAAGTCTTTGAATGCAAATGCACCAATATTTTTGCCATCAGAAACAGTTAGTGGAGTTAGCACGCAAGTATCTTCTTCGGCTGATGCAACTACTGATCCAGCAAAGGGTTTGAAAACTGAAGTTGTAGGAAAGCAGTGGTCTCGTGTTATCATGGGCCCAATTAGTCATGACTATGGTGCTGATTTTCCCTCCATTCAAAATAGTGGTGCTAGGCCAAAGACTTCGCCACCTTTACAATACGAAAATAATAGAAAAGTGGATAAGATGGCAAAGAGAGCTCCAGCAAATCACAATAATTCGCAAAAGAATGACAGGCCTGGAGCATTATTAGATAGCAGCAAGATAGCAAAAGCTCCTCCTGGCTTAGAAAGAAGCAGTTCAACACGTAAGATGTTACCTCCAGGAATCAATATTGCCCCAAACACCTTGCTGAATTCAAATAGTGTGGCTTCATCTGCACCACCTGGATTGGGGCAGACAAGTGAGAAAAATAAAACTGGTAGTAGTGTGCAAGAGAGAAACGCAGCACTTGTTTGCTTAATTCAAAGCTTATTAAGTGATGAGAATTTTAGTAGATTTAAGAACCAGAGTGGGAGATTTAGGAGGTCAGAAATAGATGATTCTAGTTATTACATTTTTATATCACAGCTATTTGGCAAGAATCTAGATGTTATTTTCTATGAATTGGTTGATTTGCTTCCGGAAAGGGAGAAACAGATCCAACTCTTGCAATTACATGGTACAATAAGGAAAATTAAATCAAGCAAGCAAGGAGGTAAGCCTGTGACAGAGTCAAAAAATGCTTGGCAAGACGAAGGGGCAGGTTTCAGCTCAGCTGGTATTGTATCAAATGGTAAGAATGCTGCAGCAACAAAAAGTGGAGCAATGCCAGATGCTCCTAGCAAGGCCAAGGGCAATGCTAGTAGTGGAGATCAGTCACAAGTCACCAAAGATACTCCGGCACACAATTTGTATGGAGCTCCACTTTCTAAGAAAGAATTGGAGAGGCATATTGTGAAGCCTACTGAGCTGGATTTTCCTGCACTGCCAGCCATGAGTCTCCCACAGAAGTCATGGAGAAAAAAGGCCTCACCTAACCCTATCCCCAATGCTTGGGGGAAGAGTGCTTGAGAATATTGGTAAATATAGTTATAGTTGTTTGGAAATTTGGGGTTGGGATAGGTGGTTTGGTAGTTAGTTGGACTTTGTAGAATGATTTCTTCTATTCATCATTGTTTTCTGTTTAATTTTTCCTTCCTGCTGAGCAAAAAGCATGAGAAATTGGAAGTGTGTATTAACTATTTCAGATAGCAAGTTGAATTGGCAGAAGTTTACGATGAATTTTTGACAAGGCATTCACTTATCATAGCCCTGTTATCACTTTGTTGATGATTTGCTGCAGTTTTGTATTACTCTGAGAAAACATATACCTTTCATATATTCCCTCTTGTCGTGCACATACTTCTTTAATTCAGGTGTAAGGCATTATCTGAAAAAATTTTCTGTCAGAAATAGTGGGAAGATGTTCTTCAAAGCTTTCTACTAGTCAGCGAAATGTTTTGAAACGATTTGAATCAAAGACCATTTCTCTGTTATTCAATAAAGAAATTCTTCTTCATAGAGTGTAGTTGCTATGTAGATAGTCCTTACTTTAGGGATTTATTCTTTAAAAGAATTTATTGATTTTGATTGTCAATATTTTGTGTCTGTTTCTTTCAAATTTCAACAATTCTCACACTCAGTGGCTAAAATGTTGTGCATGAATTCTACAGATCGTTAGACCAACGGGGACAGGTTTACTCACGTGCAATATCGGTGGATATTTACTATCCCTTGCAACTTTCTGACAATGTGTGTGAGATTTTTTCTGACTGACATGCCCCTCACCCATGTTGTCAGTTGGAGCATATAATGAACGAACTCCAATGCACAATGAACCTGGAGTAGCTTATCAATTGCTTTGACATCATTTCTGTAGCCATCTATTTTTCTGTCATTTGAAAGAAGCCCAAAAGCTTATATAAATCTGAGGAATCATGATGGAGTGCCCAAAAGTTTTTTACCTTTTTAGCTGATGCAATTATTTATATTTGCTCGTTGCTTTTTCGTGGAATTCGTTTGGTGGTAGTGTAAATATAGGGAAAGAAAACGTTTTTTAGCAGAGTTGAAATAAGTTCATGACGTTCAGGTCCGTCCATTTAATCATTTAATTTCATTTTAAAGCCACCACATACAATTTATGAACGAGGTAGCATAGTGGTTAGAGCGTACACCTCCCGTGTGGAAGGTCTACTGCTCGAGTCTGACTCGATGCCTTGACTGAATGCTCGTTCACAGTTTACCCAGCAGCAAATGGGTACCTGGTCGCAACACTGGGGAGTTAAAAGTGGCAAGGAAAGGAACTGACCATCCTACCGCACATGCCGATGGCTCAAGATAAGTGTCCTTTCTAACAGGCACTCCCCTACGTACTTAAGTATACGGGACTACTTTAACCTTTATCTTCACCAGTGCATACAATTTAGTGAGAATAAATAAAGAAATATTTTAAACTGCATATTAGTATGGGATGACAAATACTTCAAAAGAACAAATTAATTGCTTAGAAGGAATTAGAGGAGGAAGTCTCTCAATAGCTAAATAGATAATCGAGGAAAGAGGACACCCTCATTAAGTTAAAAAGCAATCATGCTAGCAGATGTGTTGTGCCAAAGGTGCACTGCTTTAGCCATCTGTTGGATGAGTCACATTAATGGAATATCATGCCACTGCCTAGCAACTATTCCAGCCCAATCCAAAGCCCTAACTTCACCAGGGAGACTAGGAGCGTATCAGTACCCCCTCGCCAAATAAAGATGACACCATAGTGTCAACCATGAATGTATGCATACAAATGCTGAGGGGGTTAGGGCATGCACCATTTTAGAGGCACATTGTCATAAGGTATGTACTTACTTTCTCAGGTTGTGCATCTATGGCAAATTTCAGCATCTTAAGACTTCAGCTATTTGTAATTTGTTGCAGACCTTCCCAGTGGGTTGGTGGGAATTTGCGACATTTTAGTTTCTTACCTGTTCGTCTGGAAAGCTAATTCCTGCAAACTCTCTGAATCTATCAGCAGCCAAAACTTTAAGCCAGATTTTAACAAGTTTTTGAGATTTTTAGTCAGTCAGAACTGAATTCATTGAGTAATTTGTGGGATGCAAATGGATTTGATGCAATTGTAAGTGCAGTTGCAGGTAAAGGCACTAACAGAATAAATGATACAGTCATGCTATGTGCAGCTTTCATAGACATTACACAATGTAACAGAAGATAGACTTATTCAGTCACTTTCAGGGCAAAGAGAAATTGCATTTCCTTGCCCCATCCGCCGTCCTCTTGTAAACACTACCCTCTGGCAATCGCCGCCCTCTGGTAACCACTGCCCTCGGATAACCGCCGCTCTCTTGTAAACGCTGCCCTCTGGTAACCACCACCCTCTGGTAATTGCCGCCCTCT
>WIPJ01000154.1:480450-508338 GCA_018155075.1 Cassiopea andromeda
TGTGTGTGTGTGTGTGTTGGGATCGATAAGGTAGAAGATCAGTTGCGTCTGCCAATGTTAGACTCCGTTTACACTGGAGCCATGTGGAACCGATGAAAAATTGGTAGCAACGTTTACACTAGAACCCTTGGAAGCGTTCTATTTGGAACCACTATCCGTGCTCGTTTGGCTTCGCTGAAGGAATGGTTCCGTTTCCGTTCGGTTCCATTGTAAACGGGCTGAACCAAGGGGAACTGAGCCAAAAGAGAACGGATATGAAAAGAGGCTATTTTTGTTTCGGTATGGAGTATGGAGACTAATGAGAGATAATTCCTTTGTTGGCTTTATTTCAAGCGCCAAATGCCGAAGAGAACTGGATTTTTATAATTGAGCACACATTCTTCCTCCATTGTTATTACTTCCGGAACAATTTGGAACTGTTTCGCGTTTGCACTAGAAGTATGAAACGGTTCGGTTCCAAATGGAGCCGGTCCAGACGGAACTGCTCCATCTTCTCTAGTGTACAGAGGATCTAAACCTATTTTTTAAATGCGTCTAGCTTGTGACAGGACAATACCGTCAATAGTTAACTGTGTTGTATACGAAAGTACTCTACCGTCACTTCTACTCATTGGTTCTACGCTCACGCTCTACCATTCCAACTGGCTACATTTCAATTAATTTTTCAAATAATTCAGTTCGTTTACAGACGGTTTTAGAGTTGGCCCTGTTTAAGACGAAATATCTACTTTATAAAGAAAAGGTGCAAATGCACCAGAAATATTACTTACTTTATTAACATTCTATGAATTACGACAAAAAATAAATGGCATTAATTAAAATGAAGAGATAAGTAAAAACTAGCATGACATAAATGCTTTCAGGGAAGGTGCTCCTTCGAATTATGATCAGACTTCGATAGCATGAATTAAAACGAAAACAATACTAAGGTGGCGATGATCATCAAGCGCTTCGGATGTGGATGAGTTGAATGTCATCCTATTCATTTTGAAATTCAGATTTACCTCATAACTTTGACGGTACAACCTTACGTAGCGATGCTTCAGAAGATGAACTGAGCAGAACCTGGAACGATAATTGACTGCTCCATGTTGCAAGTCTTCCTATTGCTGTACAACTATCTGGCTTGCCATCACTATTTGAATCACGCCTTACGTTCAAAGCAACAGCAGTAGACATATTTCTTTGCTGTTGTCTGACCTGTGTTTCCGGGGCAATGCTATGTCTTTTCCTCCGCAGAGAAGCAAAATATTTCTTAAAGCCTTCACGAAATTGCAAGCTTAGGGCGCAGTAAATGAACGGATTGACAACGTGGTTAAGTCCGGATATGATATTGCACAAAATTTCCACCGCAAAAACCGGGCTATAGTAGCCCGGCTGTGCGAACAGAATCCTACTGACGAGAACCATGTAAGGCAAGTACGAGAAGATCATTACGACTGTAGCAACTGTTAGCATCCGTATGGCTTGTCTCTTGCGTACTGCTGATGCCTCAGCTGTTATTTCAAGACCTGGAGATTTGCTTCGGTAAATGAGCAAACCAATATTGGTATACAGCAAGAAAAGAAATAAAGCAAACGTAAGGTACATAGAGCATCTGAATGCCAATTGAACTTGCTCCCTTTGATTTGTCGGATTCACTTGAATGCAGAGCCTAGTGAGACACATCCTTCCAGCTACCGGTCGGATCATCCCAATCACTCCAGCGCTTGACATAGAGCTAGCGCTCCCAGCGACTGCAATTATCCATATAATGCAAATTGTAATGATCAAGTGTTTTTTAGTTATTTCAAACCTCCTGGGAAACCTACAAGGAGAGTTGAGCATTTGTTAATCCAAGATATGTGAGATAGTAGAAAAAGGAATTTACACGGAACACAGTAAACAGGCATCCCTTCGTAAGCTAAATCCCTTAAAAATCCCCTCCTTAGCTATATCAATGAGCTCTAGCATCCAGTAGGCTATTAAATTCTTTCATATAACTTGTGGATTTTGTCATGCCCGTACAGATGCAAACTATACCTAGTTGTAAAGGAGTTGTCGAGCTAGGGTAGTGTAAGAAATTGACGCCCCCTCGTAAGTCTAGTATCACGAAGCTAGCTTCCAACTTAGGTAAAAAAATAGAACTTACTTTTTGGTTAAGAAGGCTGTGGGATGCAGGTGATACACTGTATGCTTACTCACATTGGTCAATATAGTCTAATATAGCGACAACAATCATTACAGCAGTGCGGCCTTGTCTGCTACCACTCTCATTGAAACTTCAAATACACGTCTTTTTTCATAAGAAAACCATTATGTTGCCTGAGCCTCAATTTTCTTAGCTTTTCCCGAAACTGAGCCTTGAGATTTTCTTAAATTTTTTCTAAACTTTTACTGAAATAAACTGGCTGAAATGGTTTACACTTTCGTTATTGATATTGTATACTTGACTTTGAATCCCATCTTTAACATTTTGAATGCAGTAACGACGAAATATCGATTTTTGGCCTATATAAACAATTGATTTTGGAAACTGAGCCTCGTGATTTTCTTACGATTTTCTTAAGATTTTGACGATTTGAGCCTCATTTTCTTATAGACTTTTTCTTATAAAAAAACGTGCAATACTCTTGAAAATGAAAATTAATACTTTAACTAATCATCTTCAAAATACTCCCCCAGTTGTTGCTGTTTGAAAATATTGAAATGTTGGACAACGGTAGTATATTTATCCGAGGTCTCTTAATGCCATAAAATAATAGACGAAGAAACACGACAATGTTTTACATGATGTAACAATGCAACTCATCAAATTGTGAATTTCCTGTCGCTTGTGGTAAATGGGTGTGGACACGAGGGTTACACCTCCATGAGAAACAAATAATGGTATTGTAAATTTGGCTTATTTTGGGTTTCTGCATTACAGGGAAGCGAATTATTTCAAAGTAGCATGCTCAGAAATTAGATTCTCAAAGTGCGCATGTCCACGCCTTTGTTTATAAGAAACGAATTTTAGGCTGGTCATAAAATTATGAAACTCTTGTACTAGGCTCAAGAAATAGCAAGGAACTGCACAATATCAGTTTGTCTACGAAAGAGTACATTTATTTGCTTCCACTCGTTGGTTTGTACGTTTTATGTTATTGTAACCTGTGTTCTTGATCTGCTTGGACACTTTTCGTGATAATAAGCGCTTATATTCGCCCAGAAGTGTTCGACTTTCAAGCAGTAAGTTGAGTTTTCGTCTCGAAAATCAAAAACCAATTAAGAAAATTTTATTACTAGAAGACGAAAATTTTAACGTCAAATTACGAAACTTTTTGCGCCAGGTGCCGATCCTAGTTTCTTATAAATAACCTGTAGAACAATAAAGAAATTACCTGATTACGAGGAATCGGTGCACTGATATGGCTGCCAATGAAGCACCTGATGCCAGAGCTCCGATATGCGTAAAACAGTTAAGAACGAAGCACAAAGCGTATGGCATTTGCCATATAGGATAAAAAAAAGTCTGGAATACCCCAAGGATTGGCAAAGCGACTAGAGTCATGAGGCAATCAGCAACTGCAAGATTGAATAAGAGCCAATTGGGAATTGTCCTCATCGACTTGATACATGCAATGACAAAGAGCACTGAGACATTTGCGGTTGTTCCAACTAAGGCAACACTCAGCCATGAAAGTCCTGTGAGAATTCTAAGTGACAAGGATATCAGATTGCTGTTATTTGTACCGTCAACGTAAGTGCAATTCGTTGTGTTCAATGTTGTTAAAAGATCTTTATTTATCGAGATCCCAAATGTTTCTCGGCGCGAGCAAAATGTACCGTAGTCCATTTCGTTCACTCTGAGGTTATAAGTATATTCTCAAGCATCCAGAAACGACTATCCCATCAAGAGCGTGACTACAAGATCTTAAGTCTGCCGCATATTGATTCCTCCCATAATCATAAATTTTACCTCTGTTTTCAATTTGGGAAGCTTAGCAACAACAAAATTCAGCTTATTTAGTCAGCACCTGCATACAGACTTTAATGCCAGTTTCACTAAATTGAAATTGCTAAATCCCTACTCAAAGCTTTATCTTTTGAACTCTATGAATCCTGAAGTTGCTTCCTTTTCTAGATCACCAAATACAAACATTTCCATATTCCCTCACAAGCCATTGTTCAAATCAAATAATCAACACCCAAGGCAGCTGTTTCATTTAAATAGACGCTATATTTGTCTCGTAGAGCAGAAAGTCAATGCTTGGATCGGCTGATTTCAATTATCCTCCTTCGCAAACCTCTTCCATATAGCCACAACCACTATGAATTTCACGCGTCATATATCTGCGAACAATGCAATTGTAATGACGTCTATATGGGACATAAAAATTGCTTGTTATTGTGATGTAATCATCCTTTTATCTGTACCACAAAACTTTACGATAAGTCAAATCGTGGTCAATAGAAATCTATGCATAAATGAAAAGATCGGCGGAATTAAAGGATGCGGGTGTAATTGTTGCTTTTGATGCCCACATAAATGTTAGCTCAGAGCTGGTCCTGTAATACCAGCTTAGCAAACACCAAACAATACGTAAAAACTTCGTCATAACGTAACAACAGGAAACGGTAACTACGCTACAAATCAGACAAATCAGCCCACACTTCAAAAACACTATATGGCCAACAATAACTGGATGCAATATAACTGAAAACAAGTACTATGCCATACAGATACATAGGCAGGGTCTAATCATTTAAAAGGGGGCCAGAGGGCAAACTATTCATATGACAATATTAGAATATACACTTTTTTTTACTAGAAAATTCTTATGGGCCAGCACTGACACTTTCTTAAATCTTCCAAGATTGCAGTGAAGAAACTTTATGAAGACTTTCTTGGCAAAAATCTTTAGGCTTGATTTTATATGAATGGGACTTTATAAAAGGTAAAAAAGCTTCAGGTGCTCTAAAATAATGATAAATCTCAGTTAATAACAGAAGATAGTCTATTGAAGAGAATCCAACATAACATATGCAACATTTTACCTAGACGATTTGATTTGTAAGTACATAAGGACTTATTCTCAACTGCCAAATAAGCAAAGGGTCCTAATAAACAGGGGGTGGGAAAACTTTATTAAAGGTGGGACTCAGAATAAATGAGGGAGGTCAGACTTTGAAAAATGGCTGTAAATGGTTATAAAGCAATGGAAGGAACAAAAACAGGTTGTCAGAAAGCATAAAACTAAAACATATACAGAACACCTTAGAGTATTGACTTTTCTAGGCCTAAAAAATCCAGTATGGAACTTTCTAACCTTTTGGGCAGTAGCTTTCTACTTTCTTTTAGACCACTCTCTTATACATATTACATTTACTTTTCTGCTATAATTCCAGTACAGAGCTTAGGTCTAATAGTACAGTGATGGAGTACAAGTTAATGGAGTGGCATGGGAAGTGCTTAGCATTGCTAAGGAAGTTACAGGAATGCTACCTATCAAAAAGTTAAAGTCAAAGTTCCTCCCATGTCAGTGACGCATAGGGCAGCACCTAGTTTCCAGAAGCCCTAGGCCACATGCCTGCAAATGCAGCAAAAGAGACAGTGGGGGGCTGGTCCACTGCTACCTATAGTACAAATAAATTAAGGAGACTGTCCATTGGAGTAATATTAAGTCAGTATTTGTTTTGTTGCTATAAATGTAAAGAAATAGTAGACAAATAAAAAGTGTCTCTAAATGGCTACACTAGCCAGAGGTGGCATTGCAGACTGGGAGGTTTTCAGGTATGATGCCCTAAAGTTATGATGCAATCTGGTTGCCACACCTATTTCAATATCTTGCTAGAAGTCCCTCACCCCAACCCAAACATTTTCTCATTAGAGTTGGATGAATTAGAGAATTGATCTTTGCAAGAAGTGAGGGGACAAGTCCTCACCAGCCCCCCAGGTGGCTCCATCACTGATGCTAGCCTGACTTCATTCATTCTGACGACTTATAATTTTTTCTGGAACTTCCCCTAGTAGCAATTCTATTGGGAACTGACATTTCCAGGGCAAATTTCTAGGCCTTTCAATTTGGTATATAATTACATTGTAGACACTTATTTTTAATATACATTCCATAAAGGTATTGCTAATTGCAGAACTCATGCAAATCCTTGTTATTCTTGAGCTTTGATATATCTTAATTTTTTGTGAAACAGTTACTATCAATTAAGTTATCAAGAACTTGGTACCACATCATTTGGAATGGAAACATTGAAAATTATCCTGAAGTCTGAGAGTCTTGGGTTATCTTTCTCCAAAAACTTCAACCAGCTATGTAAGGCATCTTTTATCA
The DNA here is from genome assembly GCA_018155075.1 of Cassiopea andromeda. Classification (NCBI taxonomy): domain Eukaryota; kingdom Metazoa; phylum Cnidaria; class Scyphozoa; order Rhizostomeae; family Cassiopeidae; genus Cassiopea; species Cassiopea andromeda. The sequence goes on from WIPJ01000154.1 coordinate 486,762, forward strand.
TCTTGTTTGACATACAAATACCAAGGGTCATACCTAAAAATATAATAAATGCAAAAATTGGTTAGACAAAGCATGTTATCCACAAAGAGCCCACTCTGTAATTAGTCATATGAATTATATTATGCAAATCAGCCTTAAAATTATGATGACCAAGAAAGATGACACCACTGTGGGGGCGTAAACTATGTGGCAATTCCCCTATACCCAAAGTCCAAAAGATTCACTAATACTGAGACTATCACAGACATTCCCAGACATTGCTACAGACAGAAACAAAATCTTACAGCAGAGGCAGATAACCAGTGCATGGCCACACATGAAGCTCCAAAATGACAGAAAAAGGAGGATAAGGGAATGAAAAGAAAAGAAAAACAGGGGGGAAAAGGAGGAAGAAAGTAGGAAGAAAAACTGTTAAAATAATTAGAAGGAAAAAACTTAAACTCTGAAGTTGCTTCACAGAAAGTAAAACTTTTTTTAACCCCTATCTTCTAGAGGTACACACTTGCATGTGGTAGAGTTTGATAAACATCTAGCAAGATTCATAACTGATTTATTTAAAGACTAGTAAAGTGATCTACAACAAACCTTCTCTTACTCTTGTATCATCTTCATGTGTCAATGGATTCTCAATATGTAATGGTTCTGATCTCAAAACAAAATACTGTTCTCTAATATGATTCATCCAAATATAAAAAGGGCCTTCCAGGTAAAGAGTCTTTGAAGTGTCATGCGTTGCAAGGAACTCCTTCTGCTCCTCATTCTGGAACCCAATTAAAAATGACTTTCCATACACATCATCCTCTGCATCCTGATAACATAAAGCAACACGAATACATCCATAATTGCAGATAAAAGGAAATTGTCACTATACATTGTTAACTGTTAATAAACTGATTCTCAGAACTACCTTATTTTTTTAGAAATTATGATATGTTTAAGTGACAAAGAACAATATGCATTACTTGAAACTATCATTAGTTTTCTGCTTGTTAACAGTCTTTCTTTTCAAAGAGCTTCTCTTTGCATTATGCTATAGAAAAATAGGCTTTGATAATATTTGTTTGCAATAAATGGCAAGAAGAGTTTTACTATGATCCAGTGTTCTACAGTACACCATTCTTGATAGGAGTTAGCAACTTTACTATTTCCAGTGCTCTAGTAATGAGGCCTAAATTGATCCATGTGCAGCACCTCCCACAATTTTCATTCTTTATACTCATCAATGGCAGGGGTGGCACCAGGATTTTTTCAAAAGGAGGGCTGACGCTTCTGATGAGAGGGCTAAAATTAGACTACGATGGTTCAATAAATGCCGAAAATCTTCAACAGCATAGTCTTCCCCTTGCAACAGGAGCTAGCATGTTCCAATGGGGGCTATAGTCCCCTACCCTCCCCTAGTGCCACCCCTGGTCTAAGAACTGCCAATTTTTGTTAATTAAAAATTTTAGCATAACATAGCTATTCCAAAAGCCCATTAAACACAGACATTATCTGTAAATTAGCCTTGGAAAAACAATAAATGCCCCCACTTGATTGCATGGATTGATGACACAGCCTGTTGCTGAGAAGGACCATGTGACTCCCTGAGGAGTGTAGTTGGAATGCAAAGTAAAATTGCTAATGAAATTTTTGAGAAATGATTGTGAAAAAATGATCACAAACCTATGCTAGGCTACACAGTTCAATAAAAGGAAGGAATGTGGAGCCAATGTGCATAATGTAGCTCATCAAAAAAATACGCATTTTACATCTTCAACGTAATATGCTGAACAAATTTACCGTTTCTTGCCCACACACTAGGGGTGGTAGATAGAAATTGATGATAATGCATAAATGAATCAATACAAGCTATGAACAAATTGTAACTCATTAGACCTTTTCATGAACAAAATGTCAAAAGTGCAGCACATTAACCAAGTCAATTAGCCTAGGAGAGCAATTGTACAATAAATTTTCTTTCTCTCTAGGCAGACCACATATACTTCAAGACCATACTGTCTAAGGAATTGGTAAAGATTTCTTTATCCTTGTTATCTAGAAGCATGGCTATGACTATTTTGCAGCATTTGATTACACAAACACACATCACACAGAAATAGGCTCACAATAGTTAACCTCAGTTGCTTAGTGGTTACACGAATTGGAAAATTTGAATAATTTGTGGGGAGATGTTTTGAGGCCTAGAAATTTCCAAGCTGAGAGTAATGTGCAGTTGTGAGTAAAGAGTTGTCTTACCAGAAGAGCCTACAGCACAGATGGAAAAATAATTTTACAAGAGTTCTGCACAAGGAGAAAATTCCAATCTGGGTGGTTGCTAAGCACAAAAATACTTTCAAGAGATGAGCCATGACAAAAACATCTTTTCCTCTTTATTTACTTCAACATTCCATTAGTTCAACATGCATACCATAAAATTAGGACTTAGCCAATAGACATAAATGATGTTTATACAGACTTAGCTGATAGACATAAACAATGTTAAAATGTTTCAAGACACCATCTCTCATCCTCAGTTAATATAAAAGTGCCAGTGGGAGGTTTTCATTTATCCTTATTTAGGCAATTATAGTGTTTTCGTTGGTGGTGGTATTACCCAAGTGGGCATTTATGGTCTCCCCATGAGTTCAATCTTCTCAATTTCCCACTTGTTTTTCCCACTTGTTGTTTCCCCAATTTCATTATAAAACCTCCACCTGGCACTTTTATATCTACTGAGGATGAGACATGATGTCTCGAAAGGTTTTAACATCATTTATGTCTATCAGCTAGGTCTGTATTAACATCATTTATGTCTATTGGCTAAGTCCTAATTTTATAGCACATATGTCGAATTAATAGAATATCAAAGTAAATAAAGAGGAAAAGATGTATTTCATCGTGGCTCTTCTCTTGAAATTCATAATTCAGCTGCGATTTCCAAGAAATGTCACAAAAATACTTTAGGGCTGAGGTCAGAGCTCAGCTACAGAATAAAATAGTTCACTGAGAAAGATGACTGTCCTTACCTCACAACTATACACCTTTATATTTTCTTCATCCATAGTAATACGCCTTAGTGCCAACTCACAAACTTTATATCTGTCCTTAAGATCATCTTCTGACAACAAATATGGATTAGCATTCTCATATCTGTCAAACCAAAAGGCCATTCGTTGTACCTTCTGTACAGGAAAGCTTGCTTTGCCAAATACTTCCATCAGTATTGTATAAGTAAGATCATCAGGCCTTATACGATTGTCTTCCATCTTTGTGAGGAGATCCAGAGCAGCATCTATTTGTGGATGGGGCTTGGGCCAAAGAGCATCAAGAAGTGTTCTATTTATTATTTTATATTTCGGTAGCACCTCTAGGATTTCATTGTACACATCAAGCTCTTTTTCTAGGCCAAATGCATCAAGATAATTCAATGCTGTGTAAATAAAACTTAAATGTCCTCTCTTCAGTCTGTCTCTTTCCATAAAATTATAAATGACACGAATGAAACCTTTCTTGCTCTTCTCCGTCTCAAGTGCATTTTCAAATGCAATTATATCCTGTTTATTTATCGTTTGTTCAACCTTTCCCCTGAAAATGCTCATCCTCTGGATTGTAGTCGTTTTGTCTTGGCCTTTCAGCAAATGCCTCATTGGTCCTTGGACTTCCAGTTTACCATCCATGCTTTTTACAGATACTGCTCCTAATTCACTTTGTTTCTCGCTCCTTTCAATCATGCTGCTTTTGAAATTAAGAAAATATAGACATGCTAATTTTTGAGAGCAGCGACTTCTTGGAAGTGGTGGGTACATTACCCTAACCAAGCTTTGCAAAAGTCTCATATTTATAAAAAGTGTGAAAGCTTGTAGCTATAGAAAATAAGCTGCATAAAATTCATGCAATCTTTGACTTTTCATCAAAACTGGCGTTCTAGTATTTCTTCTTTCTGTCTACTTAAAACTTTGTCTATCCAACAAGACATATTTAATTCGCCTCGCTTAGAATTGATCATAGGCGCGCAAAGCATTATTCCATATATGAAGACCTCACATGTTTCAGTACTAGTCCTTTTACAACCCATTGGCGTTTATAAGAGTAAGTTGAAAATAGGTGGAAATTGTCTGGACTTTTTCACTGCTTCATAGCACTTCCTTTTCTGCATACTCTGCAATCTTATCTTTACCTATAGAGAACCATGAAATATCCGTCAGCGTTTGGGGAATTATGAAGTACTACAGCACTAAAAAGCACATCTGATTATATGTCGGTCGCTATCCGACGTTGGATACTCAGACGAAAAAAGCTTTCAGTATGACAAAATAGTGTTGCCGCTTTTTCGTGCTGTAGTAAAGTACTACTTACTTTTATTGTACATAAGGTGTTTAGTCAAAGCGAAGAACTTTCCTGAAGAAGAGGAAAAGTATGAATCCCTAGTTGTAAGCTGTAGGCGCTAATTCAAATGTGTACCCCTCCATGAAAGAGTGGATTTGACCCAATAAATTATACGTTAGTCGATAGCGCCTAAGCTTCATTTGGGTTGCAGGGGCAGCATCTGTTCTACGCTTTTAGTAGGTCTCAAATTTTTATCTGTGAATTCAGAAGTAGTTTACGCTTGCGGAAACGGGGTTAATTAGCATATACCAGGATTCACCAATGCTTTTCTGCTTCGGGGCCCTATTCCCTATATACTACCCTTGTCAGGGCCAGATTCCAGCAGAATAGAGATCCCTGTTGTGCTTAGTACAGCTCAGTTTGGAGCTACTGAGAAACTTGAAATTGGCAGACTGAAAAACAACACAAAGTAAGCATTGGCACCTAAAGTTGCAAGAGGTTGTTGAACCTGGGTATTTACATTCTCTTTACTTCATTCCATTACCTGCCAGATTATGATAAGGATTCTATTTTAGGTTGTTCATCGTTACTTATTATTGGAACAGCAGCAGAATGTCGGGTTCACTTGATATCCTTCAATTAGATAAAACTGATGTTGTCAAGTTTCTTGCTAGTGGCACTCACCTTGGTGCTAATAATGTTAATTTCCAGATGACAGACTATGTTTACAAAAGGAAGCCAGATGGTATGTAATTTTTTGTTGGTTGAGTATCTGGACTTACTTTGGTGCGTAATGAAACATAGAATTTTGACATGAAGTTTTATACTTCACATTAAAATTAAGTTTACTTCACACTCGGTCATTTTTTGCCACAGTATTTTAATTCAATGCAGCTAAAATGTGTCACATATGTCAAGCCTTATGTGCAAATTTAATTAGTTTTAGATTTACTATTTTTTTAGATGTTGAGAATATGAGTAAACTAATTTTCATGCATATTATTAATCTTGGCTTTTGATTAAGGTTGATGTAGTATAGTGCATTTCTTCCTTGAAAGCGGGGACTCTCAATGTACACTAAGTTAAAATTTATAGGTGCTATAAATGATCCTTGATATTTTGTTTGCTGTCATTCCTTTTCAGCATGGAGAAATGCATATTTACCGAAGGTATAATTATTTCTGTCTCTTAGGAATCCACATCATCAACTTGAGAAAGACATGGGAAAAGCTTGTTTTGGCTGCTAGAATCATAGCTGGAATTGAAAACCCAGAGGATGTGTGTGTAATCTCTTCCAGGCCATATGGAACTGTGAGTTGTTACACTAAAGTTCTGCATTGAAAGCCCATTTACTAGAAGAAGACATTGCTTCCATGAATAAGCATGCATCTTAAAATGTGGCATTAGAATTTGGGCAAATGTAGACATTTGGTTTGCTATGCTCTATAGATATCATTTGATGTTATTTGTCTAAAAACTTGTGATACTCTGAAGGCATTTGTCAGCAATTTTCATGGACAGGGGCATAAAAAGTCTTCCTGCTCTGTAATAACCTTCAAGCTTCAGGTTGCCTTTAGTTTCAATCTAAATGAAAGTAAGTTTGGGTTGTGTTTATGATTCTTTAGCTCCTTATATTTAATTATTTGTTGGCCTTGCAGTGATGAACTCAACTAAGACCAACGTGGTCCTGGGTTCAAGGCCCACCGCAGGCCATTGGTGACATCAGGAAGGGCATCCGGTCCTAAATGCTCGTGCTAGAACTAAAGTCCTCTCAGAGGCACCCTCCAAGCCCCATGAAATGGGGAAAACAGAGGTAAAATTGAATAAAATAAGAATTTAATTAGTTATTGGATAGTTTTTTGTTTTAGCGTGCAGTCTTGAAGTTTGCACAAGCCACTGGTGCCACACCAATTGCTGGACGTTTCACACCAGGAGCATTCACCAACCAGATCCAAAAGGCTTTCAGAGAGCCACGTCTGCTTGTTGTTACTGATCCACAAAGTGATCACCAGGTATATATTTAGTTATAAACTTACAAAACACTTGCATTTACCAAGAGGCAACCCACCACAGACATCAAAGAAAAGGTGAAACTTGTTTAACTTTTTTTCCATTGCAGAGCCGGTGACCTTGAGTAATGTATATGGAAATATGACTGTGATAGGCAGTAGGTTGCCAGTAGTTCCAGAAGTTTGATTGGCTTCAATGCTACTAGGAATGACATTCATTTCAGTTTTATTTTAAAATCTCTATAGAGGAGAACTAATTACCAGTGGGTCACCTGTGAGTGAAAAGTATGTGGAAATATACTTCATTAGCAATATCACTGGTGGCTCATCAACATTAAAACGTTATATGTAAACCAGGCTTTACCTTCATATTGAAGTGTTCGTCTTATAAGTGTTTACTTTTTTGAGTTCAACAAGGTACTTTTGTGTAAGAGGAAGGGATTGAAGCAATGTTAATGTGCACCAAATTTTGTCATTTTTACTCTTTTTGACTATCTTTTTTTGGTAGAGGAATAGGTAGCTTTTTTAAGATTTGCATTGAATTAGAGGGAGAAGATCAGGGAATATTGCCAAGTGATCATTGAAATGAAGGAAAATCATATAATTTTATATGCAAGTATATGCACAGTGCACATTGACTCTCTGATATGCATTCTTTCCTCAGGCTATCACTGAAGCATCATATGTCAATATTCCTGTCATTGCATTGTGCAGCACTGATGCCCATCTGCGCCACATTGATGTAGCTATCCCATGCAACAACAAAGGAGTGCATTCTATTGGTCTGTTATGGTGGATGCTTGCAAGGGAGGTGCTTCGCCTGAGAGGTATTATCAGTCGCAATACACCATGGGAAGTGATGCCTGATCTCTACTTCTACAGAGACCCTGAGGAGGTATGCTATGAACTCCAGATTGATTCATTATCCACTTTCTTCGTCTTGCTTACTTACTGACTCTTGTAATCAATCTTAAACAGTGGTGAACACTTTGAGGCCTAGGGACACACCCCCTCCCCTGTAGTAATTTCTCTTTATGCAGGGATACACAACTTTGTACTTCATCTACAAGATTTGAAAGCTCCTCCAAGGCTTCAATAAAATCACTTCATGCCTGTGAGCGTAGGTCTTAGAAGTAAAGTCCTGCAGGAGAAATAGAATGCAGGGATAGGTGGGTATAGGTTTGTATTAAAAGTACCTGCAGAGATGTTGAGTGTGCTATTTTGTGCCTGCAAGTGGCACTCAAGTGCTCACACAGATTAATGAGCTCCTTCCCAATGCCCCAGTATAAGTTTTTTTTGTAGGAAAAGTTTATAAGAAAATGAGGCACAAGTTGCCAAAATTTTAAGAAAATCATGAGGCACATTTTCCAAAATTTAGTGTTTTTATTGGCTAAAAATTGATATTTTGTTATTTTTGCATTCAAAATGTTAAAGATGGTATTCATCTTTAAGTATACAATATTAATAGCAACATTCTAACCCATTTTGGCCAGTTAATTTTAGTAAAAGTTAAGAAAAATTTAAGAAAATCTCAGGCTCCGTTTCAGGAAAAGTTAAGAAAATTGAGACCCAGGCAAAATTATGGTTTTTTTATAAAAAAAATATGTAATGCCTTTAGTGTCTACAATTGACTTGTGTGACTAGGTTTGCTGGAATGTAAAGAAAGTGCTTACTGTTAAGTACTTGAACTTAGGTGGTCATTGTCCAAGCCTCATTAAAGTATTTTGCCCCTGCAAGCAGTTCAGTGCATTTTATTTGAAATTCCACTACATACAAAATGCCACTAAAATTACTTAATACAACATACAATAAAATTACAAAATACAACAGTCTTCTGTCACCTAACTGGTGGCAGAGCCAGATTAACTGAGGGTTACTCTTGCCAAAAGAAGCCCCAGTAATATGGAATAGAGAGTTGACAAAGAGTTAATTTAATGAAAAGACTCAGATCAAGCATAGATCTTTGCCTACAAAAAATATGCAATGTAGTAGATCATCCAATACAGATAGCATGCAACATGTAAAGCATTTGAATTGTATTATTTTGTGCCTGCAAACAGCACTTACAAGCCCATCCAGATTACAGGGCTTGTGCTACTACTTAGAATCTTTAAAAACTCCTTAGATTCAATTTGTATTTTTGAGGGTGCTTAAAGACTCCTTGAAATTGTGCATTGTAGAGAAAACTCCTTAGAAGCTTATTTCTAACTAAGCCTTGGGGGAAAGGATTTTCAGCATTAGATTTATATAGAAACTGATTTACTTTTTGTCATGGAAGCAGACAAAAATAATGCTTGATATGATGTTTTGATCCTTAAAACGTCCTTAGATTTTACCCACTCACCACAGCATGAACCCTGAGATTAATAAGCTCTGTTGTTATCTCAGAATTATGTTTGATTATCTTGTGGTATTTAGATTGAGAAGGAAGAGCAGCAAGCAGCAGCTGCCAAGGCTGAAGCCAAGGAAGAAGAGCAAGCCTACCGTTCAGATTGGGGGTACCAGCAAGAGCAGGTTCCAGCAACAGATACTGCAGAATGGGGAGTCTCTGGGACAACAACCCAAGAAGTAATTTTGCCAATTAGTTTAATACTGATTTTGTATGTCTATGCTTTAAAACACTTAGCAATATAAGGCCATTCCTGTATTTGTCATATTATAGAGTTGCCAATGCAGTGACACTTGATATGCAGTATGTCTCTGATGGTGATTCACCTGAAATGCCTTTCTCTGTATAATAGGATACTGTTAGACACTAAGAAGGCTTATATCTGATGTTCCCTATCAGCAATGCTCCTCAGCTGTTTTTAAGGCTGCATTAAAAGAAGCTTCCCATTGAGCGAAGATCTGAGGTAGAATGTACCTACAGAAAATATGAATTGTACTCTTTGTCACCAAATAGTAAGGGGGGCCATGGTTCCAGATTTTTAAAAATTTCACCGCCCACTTCCATGTATCAAACACCCCCTCCCCGACCAAACAATTTTGGAAAATATCCAGCCACCCCTCCCTCGATTTTGCTAACATTAAGATTTCAAAGTTTTAGAAAGGATAAGTACATAGAACATATAAACTTGGTTAGTGCAAATATACTTACCCAATATTACCAACTAATTTCAATAATTCAGAAATGCTTGGGTCCCCATACTGTCCATTAAACAGTGACCCTCTTAACTATTAACAACCCTCCCCCCAATTTATGCATGTTAGCAAAAATACCAACCCTCCTCCTTATTATGGCCCCCTTCTATATAGTGCTAAAGAGTAATAGATGGTCCAGTACAGATTTGGATTATAGTTCCTGCAGAAGTCAGTGTGGTACTGTGCCTACAAGTGGCACTCACATGCCGGCACAGATTAATGGCCTATACCGTTGTGTGCAATCACCTGCTTTTGAGTGAAAGTATTTGAAAGCCATACTGACCTTTTCATATGCTCTTTTCTATGTTCATTGTTTTTTTTTTCTTTCAGTGGGGTGCTGAACCAGCTGCCCCTGGTTTCCAAGGTACTGCTGCATTTGGTAGTACCCCAGCAGTTACAGGTGTTACTGAAGAGTGGGGTGGAGACATGAGCACCAAAGAATGGGGTGCTGCTACTGAAGCAACAACAACTGAATGGGGTGCAGCAACAAATGACAATTGGTCGTGAGGACAATCTGCATATGGCCCGCAGGAGGAGTTCAAACATGGTTAAATGAATAATTTGCTTGAAACCTGGTGTGTTTTTCTTCTGTGTTAAGTTCTGAGAAACTAAGCGTACTTCAGTAGTTACGGCCAATGGATTCACCTTTGAAGCATGTTCTGCTATTTGACAGATGTATACAGTTAAATTAGGTCAATGCCCGGGCGGTTTATTTGCGTACTTAGCAGCATCATCATCAATCATCATCATCATCATCATCATCATCATCATCATCATCATCATCATCATCATCATCATCATCATCATCATCCAAAAGACGTTAAGGAACAACCGACCATATTTTCGAATTTGAGTCACCCTGGTTGGTTCTCTAATTCTAATTGAATTTGAGGGTACAATAGTTTACCCAGGTTTAAGAGAAGGGGTTTTAGTACGAGGGGTCCACTTGCTATCTTCCAGTGAGACTTTGGATATCAACATTTTGGACATATTTCCTGCACCTTTCTACTTCACCAAAGATTTACAAATACCTTTCAATGCTCTGCTCAAAATATAAAATTTATATAACCTGAAACATGTTTCGACTTCAATGGAGTATCAAGAAATAAACTCAAAAGATTCTGTTATAGTCCCCTTGTTATAAAAATAACTGTTGTATTTCTTGCCTAAGCCTGAACTATTCTTACTTTTTCTGATTTTAAGCCCAGAATTGCTCGTAAGCCAAATTTCTGTGCAACGTGGCCTCTAAGTAACGCTACTTTATGAAGGATTACTTTAGTTCATCTGTCGATTTTCTTTGACTACTGGATCTAGTTTACATACTAAGAGCCAAAGAAATGGAGGGGGCGCTGTAATAGAAAGAGCACAAACTGCTATTTTTGACTCTTCGCCACATTCGGGCAAAGAAAAAGAGCATGATTCCTCCAATGTCCATTCGAGGCCTGCGAAAAGAGTGGTCCTGATATCAAAACAGTGTTTCATTCACTTATTGAAGGCGGGAAAATTCAAAGATCAGCCTACGAGAGATGGTAAAGAGTCGTATTTTATCATTAATAATGTCGATGTATATAACTGTGAATTCTTATCATCTGATGTCTTTTGTGCAGACATTTTGAACTCTTCGTTATCTGTTAACAATCAGCCTCCCTCAACAAATAAACAGAATTCGGAGATCAATATCACGATTCGTTTCTATGTTCTTTGGATAAAGTTGAAACACCAACCAAAGAGCTGTCACATCAGTTACCATCTAATTTGGCCATATTTTGTAATAATGATAAGCAAGATATGAAATATGTCACAATAGAAAATATTTATGAACACGATACAGAGCAAAATGGCATCTTAAAGTTCAAGAAGCACATTTGGGATGTTGTCAAGAATCTGAATATAGAAGTACAACAACTGAAGAATTCTTATTCTGAAAGGAAGGATCCTCATCAAGATCAACATGATAGCCATATCTTGTATGAAAGGTTAATCTGTTGTCTGGAGGAAAGAGTAAGAACTCTAGAAAAGGAGCTAGATTCAAAGCAAAAGATCATCGAAACAATTCTAAAGCAGCAAAATACTAGATGTCATACACAACAGGTAGAATCAACTTAGCCATCTCAAAATAAGGCGAAGCAATTCAATAGAAGGGCAAGTTCAATCCACCCAAGAGAAAACGAACAATCAAGCAGGGTCAAAGAAAGCAAAAGTAAACAAAAGCCCTCCAAAAGCCAAAGATCCAAAGACAACGGACAGAAGCAACAACTCTAAAATTCTACAGCAAAATCCAAAACGCGAGAAATCAGTTCACATGCTCCTCCAAACCTACCATCAGGAAATGAAGATGCAAAGCAAGAAGAACAACAGAGGGTGACATAAAATGATAATGTCCAAAGCCAAGTAACAATTATTGGAGATTCCATGCTGCATGGCATAAATGATCGAGGTCTTACGAATCGCCAGCGTTGATTTTATGTGAAAGTAAATCCTGGAGCAAACACACAGGATATTATTGTTCACCATATGAAGCCTACGATTCGTCGTAAACCGGATACACTCATAGTACATACTGGCACAAATGATATTACCAGTGATACTGACACGCAGAAATTCCTAGATCAGGCTGTTAATCTATTAAAAACAGAATCACCCCTGACTGAAATTGTGATATCATTGCCAATCATACGAACAGATCGAGGAGGCCAGTACACAAAGAAAGTGCATGAGCTGAAGACAAGGATGAAAAACTACTGCTCTCAGAATAACATTAAAATCATTGACAATAGCAACATCACAGAGGAGGGACTTGGTATGAAAGGCTTGCATTTAAATAAAAGAGGTGTTGCAAAACTGGCTCACACTTTCCTAAATAAAAATTTTCTAAATAAAGGTTGATGCTAGCCCCATCCAACTAGAAAATATATTATGACCTGTGGTAGTGATAGTGATGACCAAAACACTGAAGATATCCTTACTGATCATAATATCGCAAGCTACTCCAATTGGGTAAAACATATCGAAGATTTGTGGAAAAAGCATCCAAAAAATGTTATTACTAGCTTTCTTAACATAAACCCAATTAGAAATAAGTTTAAGAACATCATGTATTTGATAGGCATCAAAATAGATGTAACAATATTTGGAGAAACAAAGCTTAATGACTCTTTCAAAAAGCCAGTTCAGAATACCTGGCTATAAAACACCATACCGCCTAGATGTGACTGCTCGCTCAGGAGGCTTGATGGTGCTGATCAATGAGAATATTTCATCAAAGACCCTCAATGGGATTGATATTGCATCAGATATGCAAATAATTCCTATCGAGCTAAATTTGCATACAAAAAAGTGGTTGTTACTACCTCTCTACAGATCTCCCCACCAAAACCCCACGTATTTTAAGGAAAACCTACAACGAGCCATAGACTTCTTCTCAACAACATACGACAAACTAATAACTCTTGGTGATTTTAATATGGATGTAAAAGAGGCTGCTATACCCTCTATAATGGAAGACAATCGGCTTGTTAGCCTTATCAATAGCCAAACTTCCTTTAAGTCTGCAAATGGTAGATGCATAGATTCAATAATGACAAATAGCAAGAATAGCTGCATCTGTAGCCGTACGTCTGAGACAGGCTTCAGCGACTTCCATCATATGGTGTATACCATCCTCAAAACTACTTATAATAGATTACCACCTAAAGTTATTAGCTATCATTGTTATCGAAATTTCTCTGAATCCCAATTCCGAGAGGAACTAGCACATAAACTGTATATAAACCCACCAAAAAGCTATGCTGAATTTGAAAATCAATATGTTACTATTTTAAATAGCTTTGCATCCAAGAAACCTGTTTCCATACGAGTAATAACAGGCCTCACATGTCTAAAAAGCTACGCAATGCTATAATGAAACGGGTCCGAGTGAGAAGCCGAGCAAACTCAACTCGGAAGGATTTGGACATACAGAAGTATAAGCTCCAGAAAAACTTGGTTGTTAGTATGAATAGGGAAGCAAAAAGAGAATTTTACAGGAATGTTTATCCTAAGATAGTGGGAAAAGAGAAGGATTTCTGGAGAACAATTAAACCTCTTTTATCTGACAAGGTAAAGAATACAAATACCAATATACAACTTACTGCAAACGGAAACCCAATCATAAAATGAGCTGAAATAGCTGAATGCTTCAATTCTTACTTCACGACTATAACAGAAACGCTAAATATTGAGAAATCTCCTACAAGTGAAGTTATTCAACCATTCTCTCACCCAGTAGTTGATGCCATCAAAAAATTTTGATTACATCAAAGTATAGTAAAAATCAGGAGAATGACTAGGGAAAGTGATACTTTCGATTTTTGCCCCTTCGACCCTGTAGAAACTTTTCAGCGTCCCCACGCTGACTATCTGCTGGTTCAGGGATTTAGCTGTTAAAGTGCCAAGAGAACTCTCAGAGAGACACCAATTTGTATCCAGTTACTCTTTATGAAATTATTCTCTAAAGCTGTCTACTTGAAGCCAACGTTACCATTTCTCTCTCTAATTTTGTCTCTCTCTTGATTCCTATCAAATCTGGTTTGCTTTCTCCATCTACTCCAATCTCTATTTTCTCCTCCTTTTCTTCTCTTCTCTTCTTACCCTCAATCCTCACTCTCTCTTTTTTATAGGTAACTTACATAGAATCTATAAATTGCTACCAATCAAATTTAAGAATAACAGGATACGGAATTTACGTAAATATGGTTAAAAAACAACTTGGAAAAACAACTCTTAAACATAAACATGACTAATGTAAGGCTATACTTGAATTAAACATAATAAACAACGATATTAGTGCATATCACAACCACTACTCATACATGATGTGCGTCAGCTGTGTGTGAATGGTTAGTGAATGAATGAAAGAAGAAAAAGAGCGCTGCGAAGGCGTCCGCAAATCACGCAACGTATATGGAAAACCCCGACAGACCCCGCAGAGGTCTGGGATGAAATAAATCGAGATAATTCTAAGAAGACCTGAGGATGTGCCTACAAATATTCTCAAATAAACCTCTGACCTTTCCTTCATTGCTGTAACTAAACTAGCTAATGAAATGGTTCAACAGTGCAAGTTTCCAGATGAACTTAAACTAGCAGATGTTTCACCAGTTGTTAAAAGTGGTGACACAGCACTCAAAAACAACTACCTTCCAAATGGTGTCCTTTCATCACTATCAAAAGTCTCTGAGCGCCTACTGTTAAAGCAATTCTTACCATTTATTGAAAAAAGACTCTCGGCGACTCTCTGCGCTTTCAATAAAGGACATAGTACACAACACGCTCTATTTCGGGTTATTGACATAGTTCGTCGCTGTCATTGTACTGATGGACCTCTCAAAGGCATACGACTGTCTGCCGCATGATCTTCTCATTGTCAAGCTTGACGCTTATGGTGTTGGCATTGACAATTTAAAACTAATATACAGGAGCCTCACTGATAGAAAGCAGAGGGACAAGTTAGGCACCAGCATTAGTACCTGAAAGTCTTTATCAAAAGGAGTTCCACAGGGATCTATACTTGGTCTCCTACTGTTCAACACTTTTATAAATGATTTCTTTTACGCTATTGAATACTCTCAGGTTTGCAACTTTGCTGATGACAACACGATTTTTGCATGTGGTGAAACCTTAGATGAAGTAACAAAATGCATTGTAAATGATACGAGAATGGCAATGAATTGGTTTAAACTGAATGAGATGGTTGCACACACGGAATAAGTCCAACTAATGTTCTTTGAGCTAAAAAAAGACCACGAGTTAAGCATTTAAGTTAATGGTGATGTCATAAAAATGTCTGATATAGTAAAACTCTTGGGTGTCACCATTGACTCCAAACTTAGATTTAATGAGCATGTCAAGATTATCTGCCAAAAGACAAACAGTAAGGTTAAAGCTTTTTCAAGGTTTCTAAGGTACTTGGAACCCCAGAAGGCTAGCCTACCTTGTATGGATGTTCTGTGGAAAAATGGCAAATGATAAAGTTAACAGTGTCCATAAGCATGCCCTGAGAGTGTTGCTAAATGATTATAACTCTAGTTTTGAGGATCTCCTACACATAAGGAGGAAGTGACCATTCATGAAAGAAATCTTCAGAAACTTATGCTAGAGGTATACAGATGTATGACCTCAGAGAACCCCTCCTTTCTGTGGGAGTTCTTCAACAATAAAGTGCTTCCATATAGGTTAAGAATAAATAATCTCCTCCATTTTAGCTTTCATTGCAACTAGCGTAGAGTTGGCGTTTATAAGGATAAGCTATTCTTCAAGCCAACCATAACCAAATTGTGCTATTGTTATTATTTTTATTATCAACACTGCTAGAATCAAGCAAAAATCCCTAGTCATCACGCTGCTTGATTTAAAGAATATGAAGTTCACCACAACCGCGATTCTGAGGTCTTGAGATATCATCACCTTCCTGATCAAATCCAGCAGCTAATCCAAAGTCTTTACTCAAATTTCCCAACGTCTATTGTTACTGAATCTTTCCAAACCCCTTTCATCACAGTGGGACGTGGTGTTCTCCAGAGGGATTGCCTAAGCTCACTGACTTTCACCTTATGCTTTATTACTTTCATTCACTACATCTCTGATAAAACGTTTAATTAATATTTACCATAGGCTCGCTCTCCCCTGTCCATTGGCTCCAATTTGCTGACGATGCAGCAGTCATAACAGGTCTTGAAAATGAAAACCAAATTTTTTTGAATCACTTTGCGAGATGGTTCACGGGGGCAAACATGATAATCTGAGTTGACAACTGTTCTACTTTTGGAATAGTAGGGGTAATTGGAAACTTAAGCATGGTGGTTGGAAAATTTTTCGTTTTGAATTAATTTCTCATCAAATTAAAGTACATAATATTTACATCACATCGTATAATTAGTGCAATACATGCAGCTTTTGACACTTTCTTTCACTGTGCATGCACAACACATCGGGGCTAAGAAAGTTGCAGTATTGGGGACAATCATATTTTTACACAAGAAGCGTTTAATGCAAATAGCAATAGTGGACAGATAATTCGTGTTTTAAAACCTTAGGAACATTTGTCTTTCTTGTGCCCCAAAAACTATTATCCTCTTTTTTACAGGAACACTTAATTTTCGCTGAGCCTAAATATTCCAAGTCTTGTTAGTGGTCCTTCGCAGCAGCATGTGATGTCATCAATCCACGCACACAAGTGGGGGCATTTCTCGTTTTTGCAAAATATGTCCGCGGTTAGCGGGCATTTAGAATAGTTGTATTCTAAAATACCGAAATTACTGCTTCGCCTGAAAATCAAAGAAATATATTCAGATACTTCTTGATATCTTACTTCATCATTAAGTAAAGTAGAATTGGAATAGAGTACTATATGTTGTAACGATGATGCAAAAGTTAATATAAGAGCGGTAACTCGAATACAAGAGAAATTCTAAGTCTTAACCAATCATGAGCCATGCATTATTCCTCAATTAGTCTTAAATTTCAGCGATTCTGAGTCTCAATATGCTTATAAACCTTATCTTTAAGCTGCTTAGGCATATATGATTAATCTTGTACAAAGTTCATGGACATGTGTAATGAATTGAAGCTTGAAAGCCGTCACCAAAAATATATCATTTCTAAAATCACAAATATCGCCATTCGCACAACCTACTACATCTTCTGCTGCCGCAATAAGCCATGGACCTCACCTAACCTACTCCCTTTCTAACCCATCATCTGACTCCTCTGTCCACAGTGAGTATGACATTAATGACATTTTGTACCAAACTAGCCAATTGTAGACTACCTCATTAGAGAGAAGTTTACATTTGTAGTATGTAATATGTTATTCAATACAATGAAGTTTAAAAAAACAGCATGTTTTTTTCAAGCTTTCATACGCTTTTTAGCAGTCGACTACAAATTTATAAATGTTCAGAGCATGCTGTTTTACAAGACCAAAGTTTCTTATAAGCACAAGTTTCTTATAGAAATACACGGATTTTTGATAAGAATGTAGTACTCATCTGCTCAAAATGTTAAGAAAGTTCAGTAGTGTTTATGTATGTGAAATTCGATGCACCTTTATACAAAATGTCATGGTTGTGATGTTGGCTACCCTCTAACTGTTTTACATCTGTTATTTACGAAGATTTATCATCATTTCAAGTGTACATGGGTGCTTTTTCACTTTCCATTAATGTGCATGCGCAAAGCAATAGAACTCAAAAATCTTTGCAAAGACAGTTTTAAGAAAGTTCTGATACTGGAAATGCGGAAAAGTTAAGAAAGCTTCAGTACTGGACCAAAAACTTTATTAAAAAACACGTGTACTTGTTCACTTGAACTTGGAGGAGGGGGTACCTAAATTTGCATCTTATTTCTTACGTTCAGTCGGAGGCTATGCTACGATGGCGTTACGTATCATGAACTTGCGGATGAATCATGCAAATTTCAAACAAAACAGGAAAGACGATTACGTAAATGCTACCAGTCAATAGGAATGGGGTGCTATGATTCAAACGAAAATCGTCAATGAATGAATAGAAAAAGAGCAATTTAACAGCCCTGACTTGATAGGATTACACATTTGGTTTTGGAAATATCTTATCGAGCGCTGCATTTATATGTGAAATACACATTTTTTCAATAGGTTTTCTGGCCTAGTTCTGAAGCTTTCTAAACTTTTTCAATTACAATATCAAAACATTCTAAACACTTTCTTAGCAAAATTGTTTGAGTTCCAATATTTTGACATGTGAGGAAAGTGAAAAGCTCCATGTACACCTGAAATTGTGATAAATCTTAGTAAATAGCGGAAGTTTAACTGTTGTAAGAAAGCCAATATCATATCTATAGCATTCTGTACACAGATAAATTGCATTTTAAACACTTATACACTTTCTTAGGTCTCAAAAATCCAGTACTGAACTTTCTTAATGTTTTGAGCAGTTGAATGCTACTTTCTTATAAATCACTTTCTTATAAATGAGACAAAGTGTAATGATGAATCATAGGCCCCGTTTCCACGATACCGAATAGCTATCGGATAGAGGGTAGTATTTATACCATGCCAAAGCTATCCTGTAGGAGACGCTCCGCAAATAGAAGGAAACTCACTTCGCTCTGTAGGTGATACGAAAGTCACACCGTATTGTTGTAACGCTATCCGGTATAGTATCAATGATCGCCCTATCAGACAGAGATCATTCCATGACGCAACGCGACGATAGAAGCCGATATAGTGTAAATGAGGCCTTAGTCGATAGCGGAAATGTAATGCCAAAGAGTTGCCAGCATAACAATGTTTTGGGGTTTTTCAGCTTTGGATTGTTCTCATATCATTCCCAAGATTGGTCGCCCGTGAAAAACATTACCTTTTAGCGTTACTCTAAAGCTCACATCAAACGAGGGGACGTTATAGTTAATTTTGGCAACTTTTGAACACACGCTTCTCATTTTGCCCCACCCCGTTTATTAATTTTTTTTTCTTAATTTGCTTAGGTCACTTTTCATAACATTCATAACATGCAAGGACAACATTAAATCTCAGTTAATCATCCTGTCGTATGTTTTGCTGTTTGTAGATTATGTTAGGCCTAGTACTACATAACAACAGACATGTCTGGACGCTGCCTCTTATATGCTCCCATGCGTTACCCCCCGCTTATTTTGAATTCACACTTATTAATTGGAAGTTTGCTAAACCCCCGCTTATTGTGACCCCCAGTTCATTATGGGTTCTAGAGTATATTACGGGCACAATTAATAGTAGCTAATAATCAAGGCCAATGAATGTAATTTTAGAGCTAATTTCAAGCGTCATCTTGCCCAGCTAAGTGCGTAATGTGGTGTATATCGGAATAAACAAGACCACAGATTCAAAAACTGCTGCTTAAGATTATGCTGCGATATAAATATATTCTACGTCAAACCTAAAATACGTAGAGGAAATAGGAGGCACCGAAGTGAACAATAGATGTAATTGTATAAAATACCAAAATGAATTGCGAGGTCTCAGTTAGTAACAGTTGAGGTAGGAGAAGACTGTGGAAGTAGAGCTACAGCAATGGCGATAAAGATTCTCCTACTTGTGATGTTGTGCTGCTTCTTGTTAAAGCAAAATACAGCAGACATCATTAGCCGTAGCGAAGTGGAAAGAGTGCAGTCAAAACTCAGAGGCCAGTTGGGAAACATTCCTCTGAAAATCCGTGAAATTCTAGCAATCTTTGACAAGCACATGTATTTGACGAGATGCTTGCCGACCAAACGAGCAGGTAGCTGCCACGAATCGCCAAGTTTCTGTTCGCTTCCTTTTCTAAAGGTTGGCGGGAAGAACTTGAAAGTTAAGTTCGGCATATGCAAGAATCCATGGAGGATCAAAATCGGATTCCAACTGCCGAGATCGCCGTGGTACTTGAAATGGGGTTTCGGGCCACTTGTTATAGCAATCCATTCAACTTCACGTGAAGGTGTCATAAAGATGAGGGGATCTGCAAAAGGTGACGTGAAAGCCCTTGGCTTCTTGCGCTTAATAAAAGGTCAGCTCAATATAAATGGGATCCTGCGATATGACTGTACGAAGCCAACCTATAACCAAGCACTGAGAGTTCGTTATAATACAGGATACAACGACGGACGTCCAGGGTTAGACTATAACAAATTGTACTACAAGCTCCATGTTCGCATGGAAGTGAAGAAGAAAAGATTTCCATGTTTCTGTTACAGATGCTACAAAGACTATTGTCGGGACATCGTTAAAACACAAGGGCATTTTGGTGCTGGACCAGTTTCATGTATTCGAGATGTCGGAGATTATTACAGTCGTTTGGAAAAAGAAAGGCTCTTGCGAAGAAGAAAGCAATGTCGAACGAGGCCTTTCCGATGCCCAGCAATACCATAAAGAAAGCTCAGTGAACTTTATTTGCTTTTACTTATTGCGTTCTTTGATGTTATGATCGATTTTAGAATAATCCACTTTAGAATGCAACTATATTTGTGTAGTTCTAGCAGCATTTTTTTATTATGTTTTTTGTACACAATTCCAGAATTGGAATCTACAAAGATAATTTGGAATGCAATCCACTCTCTCGTTTGATTTTCTACCCTTCATATGAAAACAAGATTTATGTGCAGATACCATCTTACCGTAGATTCTAGAATTAGCCCCACCTCCGGTTAAGCCTCCCCCTGGAATAAGTCCCTACCTAGAAACTCATTCCTGCAAATAAGCACCCCCTCGAATAAGCGCCCATGGGGCCTTATTCAAGGGAAGCATAGATGCAGAACAATGGATATACAGTATAATTCCCTTTACTGGAGACAAAGAAGCTGAAAGAAACGTAACTTACGTGATGATAATGAAAAAATTGATAATGAAAAAATTGATACATTGACTATTAAATTTCGTTTGTATAGTAGCCTTTTTATGACGTTTCAGCTTAGTTGATTGACAAAACATCTGAAACTCATTCAGCAGTGAAGCGGCCAAATGCTGTTTGCTGTGAACGCATGCGCAGTGCAACAGATATGAGCATAATAATGGCCATCTTCACCGGTCGAAATGCCAGTCCTTGACGATGATCCATCGAAGTTTTCCTCGTTTGTCATGTCCATAACTGATAAAATCAAAATAGCAGGTCCGACGAGAGGCGAACGGATAGAAACGGGAATGAAAACAATGTACTCGAGGAAGTACGTCAAAAGCCTATTTGAAATTTGATTTTTTCCTTAAAAATTTGGTACCTTCTTAAGCTGAAAGACTACAAATTCTAAATCTTGTCCTGGAGATATAAAAAGCGAGGCTCTCTATTGAAACATCCCTCTAAACGAGGAGATTTGTGGTCCGCAAAACAGTCTAAACGGTCAAATCTTTTATATGATGGGTAGAATATTTAAGATGAGGAAGGCCGATATTTTTTTAACGTAAATAAGCGTTTGAGATAGTAAATGGAATCTCTGAAAACACTCCTTGAGGGCAGTCAAACAGTTCAGAAATCACTGCGAATAAAAACCATAACGCGATTCATGGATGCTCTAATTCAGGGGTGTCAAGCTCAAATATAGAGTGGGCCAAAATTTAAAACTGAACTGAAGCCGCGGGCCAAGGTTGAACAAAGTAT
>WIPJ01000154.1:539534-551810 GCA_018155075.1 Cassiopea andromeda
AATCACCTCCACCAAAATATATTGAATTTATTTTGGCTATTCCATGAGTCTTTATTTGGCAATCAAGCACTTTGCGAAGACATCTGCTCATTCTCTGGTTGTCAACATTTATACTTAAATACAATAACTGACTCAAAATCATGGCATTATTTCTGCACACTCAAAAAATTTTCTTTAGTTGAGTTATTAGACAACTGCACTTGCTTCAGTACAGTTCTGGATGTAAGGCCAATACATACCCAAAGCTACAACAATTGTTCAAATCACATTAAACGTGCAGTGAAATAAAAATTATGAAAATTGAAAAAATATATTTTTATGTTGTCTAGGATCAGATGAAATGAATAGGCCAACTTTGGCATTCAAATTTGAAGCAGGTTTTGCACAGCAGCCATTCAAAATATGACCTTGATAAAATCTTGTGAGCAGGACTTGTGAGGTAAGATGAAGAGTAGTTCTTCATTTAGGCCTTTATTGATATACTCCTCATATAAATCAGGGTCAATGTAAGACTAATCATCAATTTCAGGGCCTTCCTGAGTGGAAACCTGAAAATACAGTATTGCTGGCCAATAATTTCAGATTGCAATGACCCACCTTACATCACATGGTATAAGTTGTTGTTGTTTCAGGTCTGAACTCTTTCTACTTTCGGTAGCAATAAACCCCATTTTTTGCAGGAAAATATTTGCAAATGAGAAAAAAGACCAACAAGGGTATGATTTTGGAGCACAGCTGACTATTTTGAAGCAGTGGTGGACATTTTCCCATTTTCTGAGGGGGGGGTGTAAAAGCTAAGGCGAATGTCATGTAAAACTTACTCTGACCAACCTTTACTAACATCGTGTTGATAGGTGACAAAGTAGTTGGAAAGCCATAGCTAATAGAACATGCATAAGGACTTAGCAGAAATGGGGGGTCTGGGGGCTTGCCCTAAGGAAAACTTTTTGAGGCCAAGGATATAATTAGCTTTCCTCCTTAATCTTTATGTTGAGAAAGGAAAGCTGATCCCCTAGTATGTTTTCATCAAGTTGTGATGACTAGGAACAACAGGAAATGGTTATTCCAAAGCTTTGCCATCACATAACTGGAATATGGCCCAGCTTGTATGCTGCCTAATTCCTGTATATCAAAGCTTAAAAAATTAATTTGATACCAGTATACTCACTTGTACGTTGTTCTTTATTGCTTCCTGTGAGCTACTGCTTATGAATCGTGCATCACATTTGGTCAGAATGAAATTATTGTGGGGGGCAACCACCCCACTTACTACCCCTGGATGTCTGCCACTGTGTTGTAGCAATAAAATAATTTCACTTCACTGTGCCTTTTAAAATTAATTTTTTTCCATAAATAATCAAACCATTGTAGCATTCTCAGCATCTAACAGTGGAAGCAGAGATATTCCTTTCATTTAGGGTTGCATTCATTAGGGGGCATGGGGGCCAACACACCTACCAATATCTGTGAAATGGTAGGAAAGTTGGTCAAAAGCCCCTTGGTCAAGTACATTCTATGACCTCTTTCATTAGTGACAGTAGCTGGTCAAATAGACACATTCCTGCTATGACTGAACAGGCAAACAGGATTCTAGCTGACTTTAACATGCTCATCTAATATAGCTATGGGTAATGTATATCAAGAACAGGGGCAGGTCCAGAGCTGGATTTTGGGGGGTATGCCCCCATTTTATTATCCTTTTCATGTGAGAAGTTTCTTACTGCAATGGTTTCCTAGGGGCTTACCATGGTCCCATGGCCCTCCTCTAGACCTGCCCCTGGTCAATATTTAAATGCTGAGCTTTGGTAGATTTAAGGTCTCTATCAGATGTTTTTCATCTATGCAAATCTGGAGAGTTCAGCTCATTTCATTTCATTTCAGTTCAAATTCACTACATATAGTTCAATGAGAATAATAACAGAAACAATTTAAAATACACAATTTGAAAATACAGACCAATCAAGAAATTCAAATAATTAACAAGAATATAGAAAAAAAGCTAATTTGCATGGAAGAGATTGTTTAGAGGAGGAACTCTCTCAATAATTAAATAACTAATCAAGGGAATACCAACCCCTGGTAAAGTCAAAAACAGCAAAAAGGCAAGAACTCTAGCTAATCAAATAAATGAAAAGTACTTTGCCTTATCCAAGTTTTGAATCAATCGCTGTTAGAATTTGGAAAAGAATATCCAATAACCCTTTTCAAACAGCAACACTTTTAAAGAAAATAAATGAGCTTGCCCTAATTTATATCCATAATTTATAGTTACTCCTGCCATATAAATGATGTATACATGTTCTGGATTAATTTATTTAATAGACAGCAATAGGAGGAGATTGATCTAACTTCAAACCTTTTGTATTTATTGAAATTGCAATATGGGCAAATGTGCTTGCAAAATGGCCACTGTAAAATGAGAGAAACAACATCATCAACTTTCAAAAAATAACTTAATTTTGTGTAATAGACTTCGCTGTGCATCATACGTTCAATTAAGTATTCACTAGGGAGGGTGCATGAACATATAATGCTCTGACAGCAGCATCAGCAATAGTCTCATAAAGAACTGTTTCGGATGAAACTCATCTGACAGACAATGAAAGAAGCGCACGTAGAAATACTTATAAAAACAATGAAAAGTACATTTGTCGACAAATAGCAGTCCTAAAAACCCAAAGGTCGGGTCAAACTAGGTACTGCAGTACATATCGAAATTTGGGCTGAATTCTTTCTGAATTAAATATTTCTGCCTTAGAAATTTGTAGGAAGCACCTTCGAATACGACAAAAGAAACCTAGAGCTTTAACACTATCGAAAGATGGCCCAACTATAAAATTACCAAGACCATGATCTAGAATGGGAAAATCACAAAGTGTAGTACATTAAACTGTGGTCTATGTAAGCAACATACATGGATATACAATGATGCAGTTTTTGTAAAAAATTCAGTAAGCTCATATCGCTCTGCATTATCTCCTCGATGCTTCAGTCGACGTCCAAAGGCTTTAAATCGTGGTGTATATCTAGGTAGCCGCGAGTAAAAACACATCTGGCTTCCCCATCCCAACTTCATGTTTTCGAAAATTTCCCTCCTTACTTGTATTGGTTACGAGGCTACATGACAATACCATGTTGTTGTTAGTTGAGCAACAACAACAACCTTAGAGTGACCTTCAAAGAATTTGGGCTGTTTGTTTTACTGAAAAAGTTTCTAATCAGAATTTTTGGTCAATGCAGGTAGTGAGAATATTTCAGATTTTTCGATGAAAATAGCTTGAAACAAGATACATGAAATTTTGATCAAACAAGAGACATTGAAGCTGAGGTAGTATTATCTTGTTGCCGCGTGCTTTCAACCGTTGAGTCAATGATGGCCTAAATAAACCTTAGGTAACTCTTCATTTTGCACTCTCACCTCAGTCAGTCTTGCAATCGTTCTTTTAGCAGTTTTGCCAGCGAAACTTTATGACAAAGCGCACTGCTTTTGCCTTTTCAAGTACTGAGTTGCAGATGAAGTGGAAAACTGATTGTCTTTGAAGTCATTTCATGCGAAATCTGACACTCATCCGCAGCAACTTTGTATTGGAATAAGGAAAGCTGCTCAAACACTTAAAATGAGTGGTGTTTTTCTGATTATCTGCAAAGTATGTACAATAGGTTTGATATGACTATCTCTTTGGGAGAGTTCAATCATGCCTCTTGGCCAATTTTTTGCAAAATTAATGTGAAGCCAGAACGCTATTTCTTACACTTACACTAAATGAAACAAAATTGTTGCAGATAGAGTTACTAAGCACTTTCTCTAGCATATCTCTGCGGAAATTCCAAATTTGGTTAGAGTTGTGCTGCAATACTTGTCAAGGTATAGCTCTATAGATGAGCCCCAAGCATTGACTGGCATTAAATTAGGAGAACTTTGGAAGTTCAACACCTTTGAAAGCAAAATTATATGCATTACTGTTTGTGCTTACTTGAAGATGAATAGAAAGTAGCAACTTCTCTATTTGTTAGCTTAAATCACTTATTCATTAGTCGAAGGTAGCATTATTTTCTAAATATAAAAAGGAGAACTACAAAGGAAAACAATAACTGCTAAAGAAACAATCATTAGGAGCAGAAGGAAGCAAAATATTCATTAGAAAGCTTGACAAATTAGGGTTGATTTATACGTCGCAATTAACTCGACTTGAATCAATTATACAATTGATTCGACTCAAGTGCGACTTAGAGCTAGTTCATACGATGAGCCGTAGATGAGCCGAACCTATGAATTTAGCAATTTGAGTAGTTAAGTTCATCTTCGGTTCAACGTATGAAACAATAAAAATGCATCGGCTCAATCCATAGTCGCACCGTTAATAGGTTCAGCATGGACTCATCTCCTTCGGACCTGCGGATCATGTACTGTTCATCTTGGTTTCAGACGATGAGACAATCCTGGACCAATGCAATAGTTGGTTGGTTCTGGATTTTAGCATTGAGTTTCTTGGTCAGAGCGTGTGCACTAGTGTTAATCAATACGAGGGGAAATGATCGCAGGTCTTAGAAAGAACGTATCCTCTTCCAAATTGGAAAAATTTAATGAAAGCGAGTCAGAAGACCACAGTATATCATCCACCTCGGCGAATTCCTTCACTTTGGAAAATGCCAATAGAAAATCAGGAAGGTGAAAGTGAGTTGCAGGATGACAGCAGTAAAGTAGATACTGAAAATAGTGAAATGGCGCCAAAGCCTAAGCGGCATAGAATAAGCAGGGAGGTGAATTTGATGTGAATGCAGACCAAGAAACTAATGAAACAGAGTGTAACGTCAATAAGAGTTGTGTTAAAAAAGGAGGGCCAAGGTCACCGTGGACAACCGAAATGCTGGACGATTTAGTTGATATAATTGCTAATAATGAAAGATACAAAAGAAAGCTCATTTTTTAATAATAGGTGGGTTGGAATAAAATGGGGGTGTAAGCTGGTTGGTTTGAAAATAGAAAACACATATTTTTGAAGCAAATATTTTTAACGAACATATCTATTTATATGCACTTCAATCTTTTAAACTTTCTTTGCATTTCTGTTCGTGGTTTCTATTTGATTGCAAGCTGCAGTGAACTGATTCTCTGAGAATTGTTTTAAGATTCTCTAAATTAAAAAGTAGAGGGGTTGGAAAAACAACGGGGTATGGAAAAAGTTAATAATCAGGAGGTTTATTCGTTACTCTAGAACACCCATGCGTCTTATCATTTTCTTGTCGCTTCCCTTTATGGTACTAAAGCCAATGACAATACAATAGGTTCATCGTTTAAATCAAACCATCATAACGTCGCGCCATTGTTGAACCAATGCTATAATAGGTTCGGCTCATCTATGGCTCATTGTATGTACTAACTCTTGAATTCTTCAATTGCTTTATACTCTGAAGCTCATAATACACAGAGGGGGATTATTAATTTCGGCTCATTTAAAGACTCCTCGATCCTTATTCTGACCCCATTAATTAATTGCTTATTTGCTTTATTAGCTGCTTCAAATCTGCATAGATCGTCATTTTTCCGCACATGCGAATGCAGCAATTCCCTACAAATTCAGTTTATCCTCATGTTTTTCATTTTGCTGTTGTTAAAAACAGATATGTCTTGATGCTGTTTCTCATGTATATCCACTCACCTTGTTGTGATTCCCCGCTTGTAGCTAAAGGGGATTCGGGGGACATCAATAGTGCTAATAAACGTTACATCACTGACAAAACGCCAGTAGAGTCTCCTTTCTATTGCAAAATTTGTGGCTTCAAAGTCATTTCTGCTATTTGCTTGAAAGATGTGTTTGAAAACATTACCTCACATGTACAGAAAGAATTAGCAAGCCGAAGAAAACACAGCACTTTGAGTGACTTCTATTCAAGAACAATGAAAGACTAACGGCGCTGCCTGATTTTTGCGTGCAACGTTTTTCATGCAAGACCAAACTAGTTGAAAGCGATTGTGTTTTCTTTTTGCAATACTGTTGGATAGCTTGCGAATATGTAGGTAATGGCTATAAAATGAGGATTTATGAATAAGTGAGACAAAATCCAGAGGTTTTTGGACACTCATATAAATCATACTTTCTGTAGTTCGAAGATTTTCACACACTCAATGGAGTTCGATTTACACATATTTCTCTGTAATTTGAGGAAACTGAGGACGTGGAATTGATATGCGAATCGAGTTTAGGTGCAGCCCCCCGCACCTCCCTCAGCTTTATAGCTGCTTCTTTGTCTGCAAGTTGTGCTCGAAGGAAATCGTCCTTGTTGGTAAATGGGGGTTGTGTATCCCACCAACAGTTTCACTTAGCTACACCCATGCTTTTAAACACATACTTTACAGCTACCACCTTTCAAGGTATTGTTTTCATTTTGACTGATACCATATTATCATAGGCTTTATATTAGGGAGGTTTAGATCCAGTAAGAGTGCGATTTCACTCCCGCGTAGCTCAGCACTCGAACTCGTGCTTGTACTGCAACTTCGTGTGTTTAAATATCTCCGCCTTCAATACGACCCCAGGATTTGTTGAAATCAATAGATCTGCGTATATATTCAAAGGGTTTAGTGAATTGTAGGAAACTAGAGGGTCCTATCTTACTCTGGAGATAAATACGAAGCTATTACTATATCCTTCGAAAGCCAGTGCCTTCTTTTGCTGAACTTTCGCTATCGTGCATGAAGATGAATCGCTGTCTGAAATTCGTTTGAACAAGAATGACATTCCGGGTCGTGAGGATGCTGTTGGATTATTCTTGAAATATTTTAATAATTTTAGTCCTTCGCTCAACTTTGGAATATATGTTCTGTGAAAGTCTTTCCACTTAGTCCCCCCCCCTTCCATGGCTAGGCCCTTTCCAGAAGTTTAATATGACCGAGTGGTTCCACGACAACAGCTCTTAAATAAGCCTTTACATTGTGTTCCTGTTCAAAACAAGAGGTTGCCTTGAGCATCTTCTTTTCATCGAGGCAATTGCTCTTGAATTGCACATTTATTTCGGCCAATATTATCAATTCCAAACTCATTCTGTTCAGTGCGAGATTTGCTGAGAAACTCGTACTGGACGGCTGCTTCTAGTACGAGTTATGACGGTGATTCACTCTCAATAAGCGTAGATCGGTTGCGCAGTTGAAAACTCGTACTCGTACTCGTACTGGATCTAAACCTCCCTATTATCACCAAGGCATCCCAAAGGAGGATACCTCTTGACTGTGTCCTTGTTAAGGGAAACAGCAAAATTTTTGTTCTCAGATTGTATTAAACTTGCCTTACGCTGAAAGGGTCTCAAGGTATGAGAGGTGTAAATAGTTTACAGTTTCTGATACCTCTAGCATTAGCTTTCGCAAGCTCTTATTATTAACGTAAGCTTAAACTTTCAAGGCTTACTATCAACCTATTACCGGAGAACCATTGTACGGTCATACATAGATCATCTTCCAATTTAATCATTACCTCTTCTTCTAGGTTACTACCTTTTATATATGGTGCAATTGTCTGCAAATTTTCAAAATTCCAATTGCAAATCAGTAAAAATAAAATCATTGATGAAAGAGAGCCGAACCATGGGGGACTCCGATCTTAGTATATCCAAAGTGACTGCAGGAAGAGCCCGCTGTAACCCGATTATAATGACCCAACAGGAATCAAACTACAAATATCAATGGATAACAAACAGTGGAATTTCTTTTATTGAGCAGAGAAAAGGAGCTATAACCCAAGATCATGCAATTCCACTGGAACAAGAAAGCATTGAATAAGGACGTAGATAAGTAGATGAACACCATACAACTGGCATTTGGATCTTCATCACTCCAGAGCCTATCAAGAACAAAAGTCATTTGACACCTACTAATGGATACATTTCAATAGAAACTCCGGAGATAACACCATTGCACTTTAAATGCTATTTAATGTCTTTTCCCATTTAATTTTGATAGATAGTGCTTTTGTTTCCTAAGCAATTTATTGTTGTTGCTAAACAATACTTTTTCCTCAGCTGTCTTAAGAAATCATAGCAAATTTAATACTTTTCCTACTTTATTTTACGTTGGACTGATGCCAGACAGTGGACTCACTTGGCTAGGCCGGGGGAAATGGGAGTCTATCTCGACTGATTGCATCTCTTTGGAACGAGAATAGTGTGAGAACGTGCGTGGAATTGTGATTGCGACTCTCAGTGTCAATTTGGTGTGTCGCCACAGCGATAGTTGAATTTGTGTTGTGTGTACTCCCAGTTAGGTGTCAAGCGTGCTGTGTTAATGTCATTGGTTAATAAAAGATGCAACATATTGTAATCAGGTAGTTCGTCGATTAAAGGAATTGATACTAGTCAGATCAGGTTGTTGTATTTCCTCAGGGACTAGGCCCTCGGGCCTTGCCACACAAATGCCTTTAGACATCCTATTAAAGAACCCAAAAACGTTACATCTTTTTGTCATTCTATTGCCATACGATGATCTTTCTATGGATTTTCATGCCAATTTTCAGTGTTTTCCATCATCCTATATTTGGAAAAAAGTTGTAATGTCTTACACATGTCATCTTCCAACTTAATTATCACTTTATCCAGGTTATTACCTCTGGCTTAGCTTGTGCAAGTGTCTGTAAAATTACATACTTCTGATTGCAAGTCAATAAGGATCAAATAATTGACGAAAATATTGAGCAGCATCAGTCCGAGAACTCATACATGGGGAAGTCGTACTTTAGTATTGCCAAAGACACTGTAGAACGATGCAATGCATTGCTGTTGTATTTTTAGTTTATTTTACGCTGTATGTCGTTTTAATTTACCTTTAATTTTATGTTTTAAATGTGCATGCTTGTATAAAGTCATGCTTTGTCAGTATATCAATATCATCAATATCAGTATCAACAATTTATTCTTAGTAGGTAAAAGAACCTGAGATAGCAAAATTATTGCTAATTAAGGCCTACTGGCGTAAAAATTAAAATATATTACAGGTGTAAAATAAAAATTGATACATATTCTGTTAGGTACCCAACCTGTGGTATATGTATTTTGCAAAGTCTACACTTGCAGTTCTCGCCCTTCCAACATTTAATATCGCTTTTGAAAATATGAAGTGTGCTTGTTTGTTTGATTATATTTGGTAGAGTCAACCAAAGTCTATTTCCAAGGAAGGATATAGTCTCAATTCCATATGTTGTTGTATGCACTTTTGGAAGCTGCGAGTCGTTGCCGTGTCTTAGGTTGTAACCGGTATTCCGATCAGCGGTTGTACTTCCAAGTAGTGTCAGTATCACCCTTCCAATCAAGTTTCTAGCTTATATTCTGTGTTTTGATGTTTTGATTCCGTCTTACAATTACAACGAAAGAGGAAAGAGCAAAGGGTAGCCACAGTGTGCTGACTCTATGACTTTAGACCTTGACCTATGGCCTACAATACTCGCCAAAAGTCCTGGGACACTAGTCATATTTTTAATCTGGATGGAGCATTCACTTCCCTCCTCCCCCTAAACAATGTTGATTATTGAGAGAAGTACATGCGGTAACGGAAAAATTTTTCGTGAACAATAACGCCAAGTGTCTCAGGAACAGACTAACATTGTTTTAGGGGGAAGGGGTTTGCATCAAGGCGTGATGGTTGAAATGCTGAGAAAGCTATGGTTTTTCACAATTTTTTGAAAATGTCCCAGGGACTTTCGGCAAGTATTGTAGGCTCCAAGGCTTAATGGTTTTAGAGAATCACTGTACTTCAAGAGAAGCCTCATAAACGCTACAAAGAGCCTACTTTAACCCTATGACCACAGTCCAGCATGAATAAACCTACAATTATCAATGGAAAACAACTGTGGACATTCTTTTGCTAAGCAGAGAAAATGAGCTACACAGCAAAATTATACAATTCCCCGAGAACAAATGAGCACTATGACACTCAAAATGCGATAAAAATTCTTTTCATATCTTATTCCATTTGACATCCAATTGTTTCTTTGAATTTATTGTCTTCGCTGCAGAATGCTTTTTCCACCAGCTTTAGGCATTGCAACAAATTCAATACTTTTTCCTACTCTAATTGATGTTAGACTGATGCAATTTCTTTGTCTCATTACCTGATGAATCTTGACTGATTAAATCTACTTTTGTCATCCTTTTGCCATAGGATCTCAGAAAAACAAATATTCTGGGCTAAAACAGAGACTTCGCTTGAAATATCGCAAGGTCTTTCTCTCAGTTAGTCACCCATAAGACACGTTCATGTACTAATGGCTAGCTTTAATGATTGAATTTTCCTTTCTATACGTTTCCTTTAAGTCAATGTCGAGAAACTCTACCATCACTTCTTTTACTTGTTCTAGAATAAGTAAATCTTGCGTGATTTGAGTCAACTAGGGTACCGAAGTGATGACAACAAAACATTCTATCTTTGGGATTTTTTCTATGTTGACCATGTGGAGTGCAAGAGCACCGCAAAAGAGGCATTAGGCCACTTGATGACTGAAGTTTTGCCAAAAAAAACAGTGTATTCGCGACCTGGTTCATAACTCTTAGAAGCAGGCTCAAAATATAATGGTTTGATAGAAAAAAAGTCAGCACTCAATCTCCTATATATTGTTCATTAATTAGCAGATCAAGCTGAAATTTGTTCCTTAAAGCTATTTCAAAGTGCTTTCTCAGAATCCAGAGCCAAAGTAGATATATCCTTAAGATAATTTACGTGACATTACACTTCGGTACTCTATTAAGAGGTGCTAGAAATACGGTATTTTTGAAGGAGCTCAAGTTGTACATGCCACCATTAATTTCTGGCTATGTCTCATCTTTTGAAGGAGACACCTGAACCTTATTCTAATGGGGTAGTGCTTTACCTTATAAGGTAACACTAATAATAATGGAATTTTCCCTACATTCAAGGTCCTATCTCCCGATAGGTTTACTCAATTTCTGTTGACTACAAGGCTCACTAACCTCTGCCGATGTGAAATGTTCCATTAATACCTGGTTTACTATTTTATATACCTGTTCATTATTTAGAACACTTATTAAGTTTTGCAAGCAAATTATTTACTTATGCTGATGTTTGTGCAGTAAGATATTGATTTAAAGTTAAATGAAATCTGCCAAGATTTTTGCGGATAATTGTGAATAGATAATCGAAGTAAGAAATTTCTGCAGGTGCAATTGGTTCCTGAAAGTTGGGCAGGAGCGGATTCAGGATATTTTCTGACCGTTGCAAATGAGAAAACGGGAGGGTTCCCTAGAAAAAATTGTCGTGACCACGCCCTTTGCTTTTGCTATAAACGTAACCAACCCCTTTTTCATACTTAGAAACGCCAAGGAAAAGACATTTTTCTGTAGAATATTCAACCAACAAACAGCTATAAATTGGCAAATAAATTAAAATGTATTTTGCATTTGGCATTGCTTCATAGTAAACAAAAGGCATTGACATTCAAACTCAAGCTCTAAGCAACATTCCTCTGAGAATGAGCAATAACAAAAACCAATTTAATTTCATATTTACTACACATCCTAGTCTGGACTAATAAAGAAAACAGTATATTTCAGTTTATGACACTCCTATCAAAATCTATGAGAAGGTTAAATCCTCCCTCACTTTAAGCATAAATACAAGATAGGCTAGTAGCCTAAAGAGTTAAAATGACTTTGTTACTTTGTTGAATTCTACTTCTGCACATGCAAGCACGATTTCACAAAGAATGTCAATAAAACCCAAATGTAACAAGTTTCTCCTTATTTCTATGCCTCACTCAACGGAGGCCTTAACTTACAGGTCATACGAAGGCCTTACCATACAGGAAGCAACTGTCTTGCCCTTTTATATTGACTGGCAGTGGCCTGGCAGGAAATTGCATCCGCGAGAAATCACAGAGCTGCAATTTTGGCCGCCTCCTCTCAGCAGATCCAATAAGGTTTATCTTCTTTGTGCACTCGTCTCTGATTTCATCAAAAACAGAACTTGAACAGGAATTAGCATAAGCTTCCAATAGGCGTTCCAGCAGATTCGCCATGCTGGATTTTCTTCAAAAGATCTGTTCAATTCCTTGATGCCTTGTGTTCGGCCCTCTGTCTGTTTGTAAGGAATCATATTTCATTGGCTTGCAACGGTCAAGGTGTCATCCCATTGGCTTGCAACGGTCAAGGTGTCTTGCCATTGGCTTGCAACCGTAAAATCAAACTGACCGTTGCTCCCGCCATTATTTTGCAACCCCTCAGAAATGCTTTTCATTGGTTAGCTCACAGATGACGAAGTTCGCGTCGTGTAGTAGTATG
>WIPJ01000154.1:569176-588121 GCA_018155075.1 Cassiopea andromeda
ATAGATAGATAGATAGAGAGAGAGAGAGAGAGAGAGAGAGAGAGAGAGAGAGAAGATACCCTCCAGGTCCCATTCTAAGTAAGAACGAAGAAGTTAGTACTTTCTTGTAGATAATTTTGCCTGTAGCACAAAATCCACTTATAATTAGTCTGTTAAAAAAGAGCATTGCAAATTGCCATCTAGCAATGCATCACGAGTAGTTGTTAGAAAGTGAATAAATAAATTGCAAATGAGGAAAAACTCACAAAACTGTTTGAATTGTGCTTCTCAGGTAATAAATTGTGTTTTCTGTCAATTTCAGCATTCTTTTCAATTTTGTATAAAAATAGCTACTGGCTTTTTTGCGCCATGAGTGCCCCAAACGCTATTCTTAACAAAGAAATGCGCTGGCGTACCAAAATCAGAGATAACAATCCGCCACAGATCTGTGGCATGGTGTTCGTCGATACCAGTCAGGATCTCGAGTTATTAATTAGCTGGCCTAGAATAAATCATCGAAACCCTGAAGTGCTTTCCTTAGTGATATCTAATACTATGTAGAAATTGTGTTTATGCATTTTCCTTAGGGGGGAGGCATTGCACAAAATGTCCTATCAACTAGTTGCAGCCGAGTGTTAGTCTAGAAGCATAGTTTTCCTTTCACCTCGATTGCTTACAATGAAATATTTATTCAAAATGAAAAAATGCCTAATCTTCCTAGAAGAGTAGGGAGGCTAACAAAGAAGCCAATGACTTATTGGGAGGCGGTCGTAGTCCCCTGCTCCCCTGTAGAATCGCCACTGAAATGCAAAGATGAGTATCCTGAGCCTTCGCGGCCTGTATAGTGCAGCAGTGGTACAAAATCATGCACTACGGGCCTCCTATCCTTTTGTAGAGCAAGATGTTGCTTCTGGCTGAAGAGCAGCAGCAGAGTAGCTTAGTGAAATGGTGATCCATTTCAGAACATACTTCATTGCTTTCAATAGGAAAGTCTTTGAGCAAAGTCTAAGCATATCCAAACATTGTAGGCCTAGGTAGCTGTCGAAAACATCTATTGACTAGAATATTTTAACATACACGTTAGCTTCTGGCACTGCTAGAGAAAGATTTTATCTTATGCATCATTAAAAGCTTTGGCTGTTTCCCACAAACTACTACAAGGGCATGCAAAAGCTAGAAGTGCGATTGATCTAAGTAGAAATGCTGAGATTCCATAACCGATCGCAGTTTTTTTTACCGTCACTGCCTCCAAACACATAGCAGCAGCCATCATTCCCTATGTCTAGTGAAAATCCCATTAGCCTAGGGAGAGCTGATGACTGAGGAAGCTTGTACCAAGAGTTTTTTTGGTGGTTGTATGCAAATATCTCAGACGATACAAAGTCCCTTGCCTGCCACAACTGGCCACCATATATCAGAACTATCTCATCAGCAATACATAAAGCTTTACAGTGTTGTCTGCCAGTAGGAATGTCAATTTCAGCAGATCTGCTAATAAGATCTTTTATTCCGACAGCAAAATCTGTAGAAACGGCATTAATTTCCTCATTTTTAGTGTTCCAGGAGCCAACAAAACTACACTGACGGCCTGTCTTTCGACCACTGTATACAAATATACTGTATCCTCTGCTGCAGCTAGATCTTAATAGGGTACTGGTATGTCCAGATCGGGAATCAACGCCATACATAGCTTGTTTGTACTCGCCAGTAAAAATATTCAGGGTAAAAGCATCGCCACTTCTGCGATGGGTGTGAATACCACCCTCACGTCCTATTATAAGGATCTCCCTTTCAGTAACAAAGTTAGCAGTGTGAGAGCTTAAACCTACAGGAATCTCTCCGAAAACTGTAACTCTGTTCCACATAGCTTCAGCACTATCAAAGAGAAATACATCTGATGTTCGTTTTCTACCACTCCATCCTCCGATCAAAATGATATATCGATGTTTATATGCAATTGCGCAATGATGGCTCAAGCTAGGTGCATTACAAATTTCCAATGCCGGTAGTTCAGCTGATTTTCTTCTAGGACGGGAAGGATTAGCTTCAATTGCTCTCCAGCTTTTAAGCTTAGTGTCAAATCGATATAAATCTGACAAAACGTTACTCCCTGAGTCCAATCCACCATGTATATAAACTCCATCACCTACCACTGCACTGGCATGAAATGAACGTGGGCAAGGTGGAGTTTCTGTGAAAGATATTGCAGAGGATATCATGACAGTGTACTTCTCCGTCGTCAAAAGGATCCTGAAATGGCAAGTTAGCATACGTGACGCATGGAAAGTAGAAAAATTGATTTAAGTTAAAAAATTGGGAATGAAACGAAAAAATTGTAATGAAACATTCTTCAAGTTAGAAAAGTATATTTTATTGTTAAACATCTTCAGTTTTTCTTCACACAAGCTAATGCTAAGTATTCCACAGGAAACTTGCATACTTCTACTCTGCTAAGGAGTGACAATCTGTACAGAAAAATGAAACAGCTCATAGAGAATATTGAGCCACCTTGCGCACCACCATATAAAAAGTATGTTGAGCTTTATGTATTCATGGAATTGTGCCTATACTCGTTTCTCTCTGATTACTCTGACTATTTTTCTATGAGCGAATAAATTGCAAAATATGAAAAGAGATGCTGGCCCTTGTTTTTCTCATCATTGCTCCAAGGTAATGAGAAACAAATTTCTCTTTAATGTTATATAATTCTGCTCCACATTCTGTCAAAGCTTTCTCTACCATCTCCCATTGAAATAAACATTTCCATTCATATTTATAAGGGATATTATATTACCTTGGACCTTTTCATGAGATGGATCTCTAGAAATTTTGATGTATTTTATAAAATGTACTTAATAAGACATAAATCAAAATTAAGGCACAAACTGAGAGAAAATAAAAGTCTAAAAAATATCGCAATAGTGCCATCATTTTGGGAAGGAAAGAAAAGACACTTTTTGGGAAATAGTACATAGTGATCACGAAACTCAAAACATTTTTCAAAAATACGGAGTTAAAACATCTCCCAGCTGATTTGCTGTTTATTGGCCTAGAAGGCCGGATTTCAGGCTTCAAAATCTGACGAAACCCTATAATCCTGATTTTTTATTACACAACAGCACATTATAAAATGTTGCTTAAAACAATTTTGCACTATATACTGTCCGAAAATCGCCCAAAATAGAGAAACAAGGCTGAAAACTACTACGCTTAGAGTGAAATTAACGTAAATGAGCCGAAATCGCTCTTGAACCTAAACTGAATCAAATTAGGCTATTTTGAATGATTGGAAGCTCTCAAAAAAGATGTAATACCATGTTTCAAAATGTCTCAAAGCAAAGATGGTGCCTGTCAAGAAATACTGGGGCAAGTGCTACCAAGGTGCCAAAAAATGGGGGGGGGGAGGAGGGTTTAACAAACCATACCATTCAGACTGGCTTAAACTTAAAGAAATCTTGAACGAAAATCGAACGAAAATCATGAAGGTGATGAAAGTATACAATATCCTTCAAAAATTTAATTGCTGTTGTGGTAAACTGAGTTAAATTCCAATAGAATAAAGCTTTTAAAGCACCCCCATCCCTTGTAATGTCATCACTGCTGAAGGGCATCATGCATCGTAAAGCTTAATTAACAAAGTTTCCAAGTACGCAACACAAATGGAAGGAATGAGTAAGTTCCTGAATAGCATCCATCTTACTGGCAGCTCTAGGCTCGCATCTTCGACTATTAATCGCACCATCATAGATGATTAATTGTATACTGATGAGCATTCGTTTAAAAGCAATGTCGATAGTCCTCTCATTCTTCACAAGAAACACAGAGAACACATTATTTCCTAAGTGCCAATCACCAATTACATCTATAGGTATGACTTGCACCAAATCAACCGATTGCATATCTTTATATTTCCCTCGGATCCAACTTTTGTTCACTTTTGTCTGTCTCCTGAGGTGCTCAACTTTAATTTTGCAATCATCAACCTGAGAAACAAAGAAACCAATCTACCAAGTACGCTTTCCTTTGTTATCATCCCATATAACAGCAACAGGCTCGTTTTCTTAGAAAGACTTCTGTTCTGTAACAAATGTAAAGAATTTTCTTGGTGTAGAGAATTACTAGCATTTTTGATTTTTGTGAAAATATCCTGTTCAGATGGAAGAACTATAGATTCATTGCCAGATGAATTATTGTATTTATCAAACAGTATCAGTGAGTTTTTCTATTAATTCTTCTGCTGTAAGGTAGTTCATTTTATGCAAGTGAGGTCTTTCTTTTGCATCAAATGGATGAAGATTTTTTTAGAAACCTATCTCTACACACAGACAAGACTTGAGTGTCATATCATCCGCTATTCTATGTACAAGATCACCAACATCTTTGCTTGATGCTGCTGATCCTTAGTGACTTTTGCATCTCTTTAAAATTGTGTCTTTGTATTGAGATTTCTTGACTCTTTTGCCCACCACAGCTGCTATTTTATCTCTCAAGTGCTGTTTTTGTGTTACTGTCCAATCTCGCTCCATTTCCTTCAATTGATTGGTCATTGTTATGGTTTGTGCGGTGACATCAATCTTCTAATTATTTGTAATGCTTGTTTCAAACATCAAATCATTGCGGATACGCTTTGCTTTGTAAAATCTGTTACTATTAGCTGCTGATATAGATGCTAATCCACCAAATCTAGCTAGGCAATGTTCGCACTTTACATCTTCAGTTGGAAGGGATTCACACTCTTCTGGAGTCAATTGTTGAAGCAGCGATGTACTGACTTCACATTTATCATCTTCCCCCTAGTACTGCTGTGAAAATTGTAGGTATACGCCAATGGCCGCTTCCTTGTACCTCTTATTCAATAGTTCATGATGAAGAAGAGTAGTTGACTTCAGTTTATCTGTATTGACGTGCGTCCATGGGACAGAGTATTTCTCGAGTGTGTTCGTTCTCCTACTTGTTCAAAACATCATAAAGATGTTTGAGAATTGGTATTGCATCATTCAACACAGTTTGGAAAAGGCACGGTCACTTTAAATGTGAATTAAGCTAATGCTTTGAATGCTGCTGTAACGTACTCGTTTTCAACATACATCTTACATGCTTGCACAAAGAGATTGGAGAAAGATGCATCATTTAGAATCTTCTTGTACTGATCCAGACAGTCAAACACAGCACCTGCTGAATAGCCTATCCAATTTTTCACAGGTATGTGACTTGCTACTCTTAAAGACATGTATAAGGGTATAGTAGGGCCTAACTTCAATTATTGCTGCTCCGTTTGGTGCTCCTATGGAACTACTAAGTTGAACATATTGCAAAAAAAACAAAATGGAGCTGCAAGAATCGTGACGAATAGTCTATTTGATTCTTCTGCAACATCTCTGATTCAAGATCTAGGATGGTCTACAATCGAGGAGCTTATTCAACGTGAAACATCGGTTATAGCGTATAAATGTTTGAACAAGCTAGTCCCCGACTGTCTTAGCAGTTGCATTTCTAAACTTTCTGATCATGTGAACTTCGAAATTCTGCAACTGATCTACTAATATCCCATCTGAAAACGTCCTATGGGCAAAATTCCTTTGCTTTTCGTAGAGCAAAAGAGCGGAATAATCTTAATTTAAGGACAAAACTTGCGCCCTCTATTCATTGCTTCAAGTCATCTTTGAAAGGTTCCAAAATTAATTGCATAAGTTAGCTTGTCCTCTTTTAGTTTTTTTTTTGACTGCACTGTAATTATTTACACATATGTATATCATATTATTTTAGATATCTTATAATGTAATTAGGTTTTCTTTTTTCACAGGGCCAATTGCAAACCAGGCTACTGAATTGCAGCACTGCATAAATAAGTTTAAATGAAAGCCCAACAATGGTAAAGCGTCATTCTTTGTAGAGGCTCATGGATTTTGAGATTCCATCTTTCTCCAATTGCAAGCCAAATTCTTCTGCTAAGGGAATGGGCTTTGAGGCTTTTCTTGGCTGGCCAACACAAGAATTGCTTTTAAAGCTGCAAGTGCGACACATTTTGATTGTCCAATAAAATACCGTAATTGTGGCTGGCGTTTGGTGACAATGTCCGCGAACTTGATAATGTTCTATCAAAGCTCTCAATCATGCCTCATCCAATTTTTCACAGGTGTGTGACTTGCACAGAACATGTATTGGGGTGTGGGATGACCCTAAAGCCATTGCTACCAAATATTCAAATTTTAAGTTCATAACTGCAGCACTAGTCATAAACGCATAAATGCCTTCTCAGAGAGTCTTGGAGCTGAATTTGTTCCCTGTGGCAGCAGACAAACGGTGGAAGATTTCCACAACGAGTTTCGTTATTTTCTCCCTGTCTTCATATGCAAAGAAAAGGGCTCTCAACCTTATCATCTTGCATTTGCTTTCATCCTTGTTCAGAAAGTTCAAGATACGTGGAGGCCATAAACTTTCCAACCTGTTTCTTGAAGTGGTATCGAAATGAAGAGTAACCTTTGAGCCAGTAATGAGGCTTCACCTGAGGCAATTTCTCGGTGCAGTGACCGGTCATGTTTGAAAATGCCAACTACTTTTTCAGATAGAAGAACAAATTTATAAGCAACATAATCTTCTTTACTTCTCACACATTGTGAGAGCTGTGTATCCCCTTCTTCTTCTATGTCAACAAGGTATGGCTCAAATGTTTTTTGCTCTTCTGCAGAGAGGTAATATCGGTGGCTATATCGTTTTTCTATTATCGCTTGGTACGCAACACGTACTTTGGAATAGAAATGGCACACCTCACGCTTGCTGTTGAAATTGCATCTTTTACGGTTGGATCAAAATTTCGTGCCTTCTTTATATCATGCCTAGCGAACAATTCTTCTACATTCTTCAATAGAATTAGAGTCTTTGTGAATTGATCATACGTTGGGGTTCCTCTTTCATACAACGACGAAAATACCTTTCTCCCCTGTTACGTGCAACATGAGATGGCGTAACTGCCTCCTTAAACTCTAGTGGGTTTGAAAAACTCTCATTCGCTGAATCCTCTGCAATTTGCATTGACAATTCAGCAATAGCTGCAGCACGTTCTTCTTCACACTCAACATCCATTTCTTCACGTAAAGAGACTGCGCTTTTAGTCCACAATGATCTTCGTAAAAACTCTCTACTTATCAGTTAGGTCTTTCCTGTTACGACCAATGTCTAATAAAGCACTGTGATTGATGTTGCAGGATGTATTTAATGGTTGCCCTTACCTCTGTTTCGTTGGGGCCTCCCTTTCATTTCTTATGGAAAGAAATCCTTTTGGTTTTTGTTGCAGTATACCCGTCAGTCTCTGTTCAACTTTCTAATCGACTTTGATCCTGTGTTTGTATGATGTTTATGACTAAATTAATTATATTCAGCTATTATACTTACCAACGTTCGCAATATTGTGCTGAAGGAGACCAAATATAAACTGGTGAAGCTTTTATGCCATATGTCTTGAAGTGCCAACGAATACCGACGAATTGCCAAAAATCTAGCTGCTGCCTTGGGTGATGTGTAGAGGTATTTCAAGTGAGTGGAGGCATCATATATACTGCGCAACTTGTCCCCCTACCATATTTTCCCCTCAGTCATGCTTCAAATAAATTCTAGCTACGCATCACACTCTGAGCAAAATATACGTCTGAGCTCAACATTCAGCAGTTTCAAAAGTCATACTCAGTCCTGATATGCTGATTTAGTTATCAGCAGAACCCATGACTTGTCACAAGCACCCTAAGCGCATTTTTGGTTGTATCACACATTACTCCTCTTTTCAAAACTTTGTTTTGAAAATTGTTCTTGTTTTGACTTTTGGAAGTACAAAAACATTGATTTAATTGAAATTTTTATGAAATGCAATGTGCTCGTTGGAAGGAATGTGATGTCATCATTAGAAAATAGGTGTTAAAGAAAAACAAATATTTTAGCTCAAAAACAAAATACATAAGAGATGAAATTAAGTTTACCTAATTGAAAGATTAAGGGAAAATCTACAATATCTCTTCAATGAAAATATTGCAACTAATTGAAGAGAGACTTATAGCAAAAATTCCACAAACATTACAGAATTTTGGGCAAAATTTTGCCATTTTACTGAACGAAACAACTGGGTTCTGTCTCAATTCGACTTGAGTTGCTTAGAACATCCTCATAATGGTACTTAGCTTACTTCCTGTTACTTTAGTAGCAATTGATATAGCAATTCTCAAGATTTTGGAAAAGATGCGAAAGGTTCGTGTATTTTTGGCGAAAATTCATATATTTGAACATGTAAACATTCATATATTTGATTTTTTCTCGATTTTTTAATTACTGAATCACATGTCAATGAAAAAAATGAAAGTAGAAAATCTGAGACTTGACCTCGTATAGCCAACTCCTAAGACTTTGGAATACGCAGCACACTAAGTAGACACTCGCTGTTCCTAGCCAAAATAATACAGCTAGACAAACAATATTCTTGAAATCAGCTTTTAAAGAAAGCCTTAAGCTAGTTTCATCTAACCTGTTACCTGCAGTAGAACCACAACGTATACACAGCACTGGTACACAATCACCTAGAAACATCTGCCATATTTGTTGTTGTTTGTCAACAACGCATGCGTGTTTTCAAAAATTCCCAACCAAATATGGCGGCAATGAAAGAGAAGCCAGACTTTTAGCATTTGATTCTTACACAATGTTTAGAGTTTTGATTAACTTTTGATGAAGTACTGCTCAACTAGAGTATTATTAACTTTGATGCTGTAGTGTGGTATAGTGTTATTATGGAGCAAAAGGACAAGGTAAGGCTGTTGAAGTCCATGCAGGTTATACTTAACGTTAGAACCATTGTGACTCAAACCATTCCATAACTCAGGACAGTGATTGTCTTGAATTGCGGAATAGTGTGAGTAAATTGATACGTTTACTAGAAGTATTTTTGTATGCAAGAAGCAATTTTCATAATCTCGGAAGCTTCAGTGATTTGAAAACCATTCAAAATTATGTCTGTCATACTTTTGGGAAGATTCTATAATGTCATTTTTTCTATTTTTCACACTTTGCTGTACCCTGAATTCCATTTTCGTAGTTCTCATAGTTTCTGTATGTGGTAGGTAGACAGGTGATATTTCAAATTCATTTCCATCAGGTATTATTGTAACTTACAGGGGAACTTAAAATCCTATGGAATTTAATTCAGGTGGTTGTGTGAGGAGATTTTAATTACATGGTACAGTCAATAGGTAAAACATAGAACCTTGCCTTTCAACAGAAACAAATGGGTTATAAAATGTACATATTGCTCAAAAAATAGTGGAAAATATGTGTTACAATTTGCTGGTCATTGATGCTTCTAATTATTTTTGCTTCTAGGATGAAATTGATGGCAAGAAAAAGGATGAAATACCACCAGGCTATGAAGAGTATCTCCTGCTTCTTCAGCAGAGAAACAGGTGAGACTATGCCATACAAGAAATTGAAATTTTATTTTCATTCTCTTAGCTCAAACACTGTCATAACTATGACAGTGTTTGAGCTAAGAGAATGAATAATCATGTTGAATTGTAATGGAGAGTAAGAATTTAGGTTTTCATTGAAAGTTGACCTATAATTGCAAGGTTTTATGAAAATCTTTAGCAACTGTTTTGATATTCAATACTTGCTGCCTTTGTCTCCCCATTGTTTCCATCAGGTACCCAATTGCTACTTGTTGGACAGAGAGTAAGCATTCAGGCAAGATTTGAGTGTGGCTTGAACTGTTGATCTTCCACACCATAGATGTTCAGCCTAAGTTTTATGCTACCCCACTCAAATTAAGTGCTATTAACAATTATATGTTAGCAGTTCTTAGGTCTATTACTGTTTGCTGTTTTTCATTCTTATTCTTGATGCTCATCATGCATACTATTTTTAAAGGTTGCTCAAGAAATTGAAAGCAAAGGATAAGAAGCAAAAGGATTTGGAAAAGAGAGAACAAGGTTTCTCATTGTACTTGAATGGGGCAAATGTTGATTTGAATTTGCGCAAAACTGACCATAAATCATCAAGGAAGGCCAAAACTGCTGATGGTATGCTTAGCTTTATATATCATAAATTTTGTATACTAAGGCTTTCATGCCAGGATACACATGGAATCTCCCATGCACATCCACACACACATGCACCTGTCTTCACAGATCAATTGTCATACTTCTTTTGTTTCAGTTATATTTTTTATTAATGCATGTTGATTAGAAGTAGTGGATAAAAAGTAATGAAATAAAAATGAAGTGAATTGAAGCTAAAGAAAATAGTGATGGCTAGTGCAAGCTGCTAGCAAGGATTGAAGCTGCTTGTGGATTACCTATGCCAACATCACTTCCAACCATGTAACTGCATTTCTCAAATCTGAATTTCACTGTTTCACTGGCACTTTGTTAAGCTACTATTTTAAAAAATCTCATGGTTTTTAGCATTTTGATGCTTCTTATATGGAATTTGCAAAATATCAATTTTGTTATGTTCTGTTTCTTGCTGAGCAATTGCTCATGCACAAATAAGCATAGGTGCCACTTGACTATTGTGCACACATTTCTTCAGGGCATAGACTGGTTATCAGTGGTAAAACAATGAATGCAATAGTTATCTAGTTAGTAAAGTGCTTTCCTTGCTTCTTTCCAGTATTGCATTGAACAGATTTTGTAAGAAACCAATTCTTAAAAACA
The DNA here is from genome assembly GCA_018155075.1 of Cassiopea andromeda. Taxonomy (NCBI): domain Eukaryota; kingdom Metazoa; phylum Cnidaria; class Scyphozoa; order Rhizostomeae; family Cassiopeidae; genus Cassiopea; species Cassiopea andromeda. The sequence continues at coordinate 579,847 of WIPJ01000154.1, forward strand.
AATCAACAACCTAGATTACAGTTATGATCACATAGTGCAGGGGTCTCCAAACTTCAACTATTAAACTGCAGGTAGAGGACTGATTATTCGTTCAAGGTCTAAATAAAAAATAGTGGAAAGAATGCTTTCCTTTCACCACAAAAGGTCTTCATGGGTCAGATAAGAAGGTTTCAAGGGCTACATACAGTTTGCAGGCCATAGCTTGGAGAGCTTCTATCTTCTATAGTGCACATGTTTACTAAGGAATGGCTCTGTGATGGGTAGGAATGGAATTAAAAACAATTTTTAGCAAAATGGCCCATCAACAGGCCAAAACAGTGTAAATTTCCGCTATTAGCTTTAAATTCAGCAGTGTTTCCCACAAGTAAAAGGAAACTAGAGGTGAATTAATAAATTTGGCAACATAAGTTAAAACCAATTTCTATTGGTTCCTATACATTTTAAGTCTCAGGAATAATGGGTGACATGCTTCTTTATGTGGCTTTCATTTTTTCTGGGACACAGAAAGAGGGATTTTATATGAAAGAAACAAATTATGACACATGTGATGCTGCTTTTTTGGGTTTATTTCTTCTAAATAGCATTTTTTCCAAAAAAATTGGTACAGTGTTGTTGGCTGATCATTTTTGATAGCAGATAATGTATTGCCATTTTGTTCATCTTGTGGGAAACAATAGTTTGCCTGAATGACTGAAATTACCAAAGTTTCTGTTTCTATTCATTGTGACACACATAACACTTCTTTGACACTCTTCCACCATGCAACTGCTGTGACAATGTCAAAATGGTAATACATAAAGTTAGAAAAGATCCTGAACAAAGTTTTGTGGGTTGAATTTAGAACTATCAGTGGAAATTTGCGCTGTTCTAAAGCAAAAATAGACTGCCAGAATTGTGACACAGGTGAAAAGGAATGGGCCACCAACAGAATGGACAAAGACAAAAAATACTGGTTGTTGTCATACTTCTCTAAAAATATGTTTATGAACAGCTCATGTGTCATTGCTGGATGATAGAGTGATATCACAGTCATCTTTCCTTAGTATAATTGATTTTGTATCCATGCTCCCTCAATGCAGTTTAGGTTCCTACCACTCTGGTAATTTGTTCCATTTGATGGCTAATTTATCTTGTTGGTATTGCTAACTACAGTTAACATTCGAAATTTCATTCAGCCTCTTTTGCCTATGGATTTCCTATCAAATCTCTATCTGATAATGCAAATTTTCAAAAGCTCGAAAGTTCATTAATTTTATGTGCTCGTCAAGAAATTACTGCCTGAAAACTCCAACGCTTAGTGCCTTTTGAGTATTCTAAGACACAAAATGAGACAATTAATGACTTTTATAAAACATACAACTGAAGTTTACATATAATGGTATGAGCAAATCATAGTAAATAAAATAATAGAATAAGTATTTCTTCTATTGATTATGATGGAATATTTCGAACTTTGAATCAGTCATCAGTTAGAGTTTGCAGAAAATAAGCAAATTCTTTTATATATCAAATGCTATTATAAACAAGAGGTCCTAAGAGAGGAAAACAAAGCAAAACAGTAGAAACAAAATAAGAGAAGACACCCGGTTTAGCTTGATAATTAACTTTTTGTTTTCACACTAGAAAACTAATCCAATGAGAATTTGCTAGTCTTCGCTCCCGTAAGGGGCGAAACTTAAGGGGGTTATGGGGGCAAGCCACCCCCAACCTTGAACATTTGCCATTTTACAGGGCAAAAACAACGGTAGTGCATGGTATACCTACAGGGTAGTTTACTGTACGCAGAACCATTGGCCAACTACTGCTGCTTAGAAAAGAGAAAAGTTTGCAGACAAAACATTTTCGCAGGGCAACCTCTGACCTCCCCCAAAGATTTATTGAAGTTACGTCCCTGGCTCCCGCTCTCACAGAATTTATAGCAATGTATACCAGTGCTTGCTAGTGATCATTGTAATTTCTGATTAGTGACTATGTGATAACTGAATGTGTAAGATATCAATGAAAGTTTAGGACTCTTCATATTACCTTGTTCACGGTGCTTTAATTCCATCACCATTACCCAAATTAACCGCCAGAAAAAGAAGAGGATCTTGTCTCAGCTACTGCACCTGTCGAGAAGTTTTTGTCAGTTGATGATGACCTAGTCACTTCAAATTCTTTGGTAATAGTGGAAGAAATTGTTGCTGAGCTCCTGGGAGGAGATATTTACATTTAATTTTAGATGTTTATAGAGGGTAGCCATTCAGAAGATACTGTTTTTCAATGGGAGATCTGTTTGCGATAAAACACAGTGATGTTTTAAAAACCTAATTACAATATAATGCTAATCTAATTGATATAATATGAAGCAAGTATAAATAAGCCAAGAAGTAAATAGTTAAATATATTAAAATAAAAGAAAGGAAATAAAATGCAAATTTATTGGGTTGAAATTCTAAAAATGCCGAGTGTGGATGGTATAGCAGACAGTGGCCAAGATAACAGTGACGATTATGATTTTAACACCAAAAAAATGAACAGTCAATATACTTACAAATGCAGTTGACATGATCAGTCAATATTTTGGTTGCTTCGAAGCAATGAGGCTCAACCTCTACTGAGCCCCCCTTCCGATAACATGAACATTTGATAGGTCGAACAATTTTCGATTTCGAGCTCGAGCTATCGAATGTCAACTCTGCTTATGTTCAATTTATGGTATCATCATCACACATTTTTGTAATGCCTTTACTGTATTGCGCATGGGTAGCCTGGATGGAGTAGAATATAAAACTTCTTCTTCTTCTTCTAGCTTCTCCCATTTAGTATGGGGTTGCTGCAGCAGGTACTAGCGCCTTCCATGTGTCCCTGTCCTCCACGTCTTCCTCCCTCGCACCAACAGCACGCATATCAGCGCTGATGGTGTCCTTCCATCTTTGCTTTGGGCATCCCCTTCCTCTCCTTCCAGGTGGTTCCATGCTCAACAGTCTTCTTCCAACATAGCTCTCCTCCCTCCTCTTCACATGGCCAAACCATCTTAACCTTGCTCTTCTGCATCTCATTCCGATGTTCGTCACCTTCATTCTTTCCCGGATGTTTCATTTCGCTCTCTTTCTGGTTTTGCCACACGCCCATCTGCACAGTTTCATTTCTACCACCTCCGGTCTCATTGTTGTCTTCTTTGTCTGGGGCAGCGTCTCTAGTCCATATAGCAAGGCTGGCTGGATCACTGTCTGATGGATCTTTCCTTTTACGTTGGCCGGTATCCTTCCATCGCACATCACCCAGACATCTTCTTCCAGTTGTTCCATACAGATTGTATCCTTCTGTTGATCTCGGCCTCCACTCCTAGTAGAATATAAAACTATTAATAACTAATTTCCACGGTTTTTTACAGGAAAAAAGTTTATAAGAAAATCAGGCTCAAATCGTCAAAATCTTAAGAAAATCGTAAGAAAATCACGAGGCTCAATTTCCAAAATTAAGCGTTTTTATAGGCCAAAAATCGATATTTCGTCGTTATTGCATTCAAAATGTTGAAGATGGAATTCAAATTGAAGTATAAAATATCAATAACGAAAGTGTAAACCATTTCAGGCAGTTTATTTCAGTAAAAGTTTAGAAAAAATTTAAGAAAATTTCTGGCTCAGTTTCGGGAAATGTTAGGAAAATTGAGGCTCAGGCAAAATAATGGTTTTCTTATAAAATAATGTGTTTGTAAATTCGGTTGCCATTTGTGTACAAACAAGTACCAAATTTGTTACGGAACAATCTGAATATCTGTTATTCTTTTTAGTGGAGAATGGGACAAGGGATGTTAGTGCTATAACTGGTGAATCCCTAGATGATGAGAGGTGTGTTTGCATATTTTTCATTATCATAACTGTATATTTCAGATACCAAGTATTTTCATTTGTAAAAGTTACTACACCTAGTATGAAGCTATGGAATGTAGAAATATTTTATTTTCTGTCATGTATAATGTGCCATATTTTGGGTTACTGCAAGTGGAGTTTGATAGGTCAACCTGGCCAAGATTTGCTGGAAAGCATGGAAGCGAAATTCAGCATCATTGCCTTGTGTGGTACATTATTGCAGCTTGCCGATGTTGCGAATACGAAATATTTTTACAATGAAAATTAATGTTGAGAGAAGGATTATATGAAGTAGTTAACTGCTTCATATTGCTCTTCTTTAGACAGCTGTTTTCATTGCAATGATTATTTCCCTATCCTTAGCTTATTTTGGTCTTGAATGTGATTGAATGGCTTTTCACTCATGCCCAAACCATACCATCATAGGAGTAGCGAAATACCGATGTAAAAGGCTGTATTTTGACCAGTTCTATCTTATATAGCAGCGGTCGGGTACCTATGGCTCGCGAGCCATATGTGGCTCTTTTCAAGACTGCATCTGGCTCTCTGGCTCGTAGACAAATCTTAGCAAACCTTCTCCAAAGTGCTGCAAAACAGTGGATACCTCTAGAATGGCTTTCAAAAGTTACCACTGGTGTCGGTTTTAGTTTTCACTTTAATTAACCAAGTCAGTGTCGAATCAGAAGATTGTTTAGTCCCATGTGACACCAATGGCTAATTGTATGGCTCTCATGGAAACCCATTTTCGATATGAAGCTTTCATGGCTCTCTCAGCCAAAAGTGTTCCTGACCCCCAGTTATTTAGTATGTATTTACGAAAATTACGACGGCCAAACTTGTAATTCTTGCAAAGAATAATTTCACGCTCATTGAAAAGCAATGGAAGACAGACGTCAATACTTTCATGAAGAAATATGTCAGTAAACAAGCTGGAAATATCAAAACTAGCCATATAATAGGATTGGTGAGGAAAGAAAGTAATTTCTTTCAAAAGTAAAAGGACTCCTTAACTGTATACTGATTAACGGTGATGAACGTGAAACTATTCTTTATAATGATTAAAGTTTGACCGTGGCAATTTTTGTAAGCTTCTTAACTTTGCTGTTCAGGATATTCACTTCATAGTATGTATTCCAATAGAAATTTCATTGGTTGATATTGCTGCAAATGTATTTGTAATTCTGTTTCATTTTATCGGCAGTTCAAGAGCATGGACAGCCCCTTCAAAACATACAAGAAAAGGTTGGGGAAAGGTAAATATATACCATTCTATACTCTTTCCCTCTACTTCTAAACCTGGAATTCAGAATATAGGAACATACTTTACTATGAGTTGCTGGCATTGGAGCGTGACATGTATTCTTTTTATCACAGTCTCCACCACAAATCAAAATTAGGACAGAGCATGGTGAAAAAGTGGAATTGAAGACAGGTATTTCAATGCATAGTCTAATGCACTTTTTATAATTTCCTGATTTTATTCAGAAATCCAAATTCTAAATCTGAAAGAAAAACGTATTTTAAGATTTTTGGGGACATAGCGGTAATTTTTGCTTTGGTTTCTTCTGTGCACTGGCTTTTAGTGTCTTTTCTTTTGCCAAATGAAGGATTTTGCATGCAGTTTACTTTAGCAAAGTTGTTAATCAATATTTGATTAAGTAAGGAATTTACATCGATAACAGGCTGGCTTAGCGTCATACTGCAGCTGTTGATGATTGCTTTTATAGCTATAATCCTTTGAGTGCGAATAAAGGTTGTAAATTGAAGAAAGGGATGTAGCACTCTAGATAGAGGAGGTAATTAGCCAGTAAGGTGTCTTAGTACATTTGATAGTAGGGCCTTGTGATTTAGCGCGCACGTGCAATTGCATGCAAACGCCTAAACACACACAGTGCACTTTCTAGGCAGTGTAATTGCACGCACACAATCATTTTCGCGTGCTTATTACCATACACACAGTGTTTTGTTCATAATAAGTCCTGTATAGAGAAAACTTCTTTCATCAGCCCATTCCAGAATAGCATTTTCTTATTTTTACAGGGAAGGTTACTGGTAAGTACAGTGAAGATTTTGAGGCCTATCAGAGTTTCTTGGAAGAGCAGCTTGCAGATGAAGATGTTGAAGACGAGGAAGACAGTGATAGTGAAGGAATAGAAGACGAGGAACAAGAAGCTAGGGACCTGGAAACTGATGACGCTGCGTCCAGTGATGTCAGTGATGATAAAGAAGATAGGTTGACATTAACTATAGATGACGTGAAGGTCAGTTTTAGTCATAATTAATTTTTAATTGAATGCTTTTAGTTTAATTTTATTTATGCACAGCATCAATTCAGCTATACTTGTGCTTAGTTCTACCTTAAGTAACTAAATTACAACAATACCGTAAGAGAGCTAAGCTATTATACAAGTAAAATAACAAATGTAAAGTTAACGACTATAATAAGAAGCATACTGGTGCTAATTTTCCATGGATTTGTGCAAGACGAGTGTGTCTACTCTTGTACACAACACATTTAGAAGGTATTTCATCTCTCTCTTTAAGAACATATTTTCTATATTTGTGTCGTTATCGGTACTATATAGAGTAAGTGATTTACTTTGGACAGAATGTAGTCAACAGGAGTGGAAATAAGGAAAATATATGATGTCGGACATTGTTCGAACTTTGATCAAATCAGTTTGATTTCTGTTGACAGGGCAATCGCAGGTGAGTGGGATCATTAATTCAACTGAGCATTAAGAGATTTTGGGTCTCACCTTCCAGTTTTGTCTCAGGTGAAATGAAGTGCCTGGTGAAATTAAAAGTTTCTCATTCACCAAGGGGGGATCGTCGGACATTTTAACAATTTTTGTCACAGTGTTATCGGTTGTTTTAGTATTTGTATCGGACATTTCCGATGTCCGACGGGTATCTCCACTCCTGAGTCAGGCCGTACGAACGACTGCAGAGTGTAGACGGCATACTCGCAACACAACACATCACAAGTGCATTATGGGAACATACATGTAGAAGCATTTGAAACAAATCTGATTAACCAATCAAATTAAACTACCAAGCAGGGTCAACCACCAAGCTCTATATTTAATACTGTGACGTAGAACACACCTCTTTGTTATGAAAAACAAACTTTTTGGCTTCAACCTGAATGTTTCTTTTCTGAAACATTTGTTAAATTTAAAGATTTTCAACGGCAATAAAAAATCCAGATTATGCAATTGTGGTGTAAGGAAAAGGATGCTCAGGTTTTGTAAAGCATGTAATGGGTGCTCATTCTGCTTTCTTGATGGTCTGATGAAAAATTATTTTCTAGTAGAGACAGGTTTTACAAGTTATTTTTTGAAACTCAGCCTACCTATGTTTCAGAAATGTTTATTAATTTTTGCCTAATTTCAGCCTCATGTTTCTTATAGACATGTTTCTTATGTGAAAGGACATGTAGTGCTCCGTATATAAGAAACAACCATTTAAAATTCATGTCTGATGCGTTTCTTACAAAAGGAGATAGAAGCTCCCAATCAGGGATGCGTTTGTGTAGACTGATTACCATAATGCAAAGGCAAAGAGGTTACACAGCATTGATGTATACAAAAGAGTTATTTAATAAGAAAAAGCATTCTTTCAGGCCTTCACAAGTTTCTTATAAAACTCTTAAATTCATGTTTCTTATATGTGGGACACTACTGTAGCCATAACTCTCTCCGCAGTAAGACATCTTCATTTTCAAATACCTATGCTAATTTATAGGCGCTTAGAAGGAGCCTCGAAGCAAACAAAGAAATTGCCGAGAGTATAAGAAGCATGCAGCAAAGTATTCACGAAGGGGATTCTGATATTGAGGAAGATATCGAAGAAGATCTAGAAACAATGAAACATTCTAGAGATATTGATCCTTCAAAGTTATTGCAGCTAGGCCAGACCCTGCCGGAGGACAAACAAGTAGAAGCGATACCTGCCTCTATTGTGGATTCTGGAAAAGAATACAAGAACCGAAACAGTAAGCAACTTGCCGTATTTTCTTAGTTTTGTACCGGCATCATGCAATGGCCAGGGCTGTAAAGTGGGGGGGGGAGTATTAATGAAAAGGTTTTTGGCCACACACTCTACTTTCCATTAGAATGCATCTTCCAACGTCATAGGTTATATGAAGACCTTACTGCTTATAAAATGCAACTTTATTTGAGGAATCAAAATAATTTACAAAATCTCATGACTGAAATTTACAAGACAATTAACCAAATAAATCCTTCATATATTTGGGGATTTTTCTAGAAAAGGATATACTTTACAGACCAAACTCAAGTGGACTCACAGAGCTTGCTGATATTGATGTTGATCAATCATCTTCCAGAACTTCTCTGAAGATTTGCTACTAATCCCCTTCCGCCACATATTTTCTCATAGATTTTTAAACATTCCCG
>WIPJ01000156.1:7191-18388 GCA_018155075.1 Cassiopea andromeda
GACTGCGAAACCTTAGATTGCTAAACTTCTAATGAACAGCAAGGGAGTTAATTAGAAGTGCTGGCCGCTGGAAAAAGACGTAGACACTTGCAATGGAACTTACGTAAGACGTAAATAATATCTCTGCCAATATAGGAACTTACATAAGCTATATGTATAGCTGTATTGCAGGTCACATATTTATTTTTTTCTTATGAAATTTCTACATAATCACACATTTTACCTAAACAAAATTCTTAATTACGGCGTCTTGAAATTGCCTTTAACTACTATTGTGCTTTGTTCAAATATGCCAGTTTATCAGCCGTCAATATTATTCCTTGCTCGTAGCTAATATTGGCATTTGTAATAAGCTCTATCCCATTGCCATTCTGTTTCAAAATCATCAGTATTTTTATGAGCAGTAGATTATGCACTTCTATTTCTTATTCACTTTACAAGGAAATACATCCATAAAGTTATAAAAGATAGAAGATGCAACATCGATTATTTTAGATACTTGCTGCTTTTCTTAAGCTGTGAGACTCTCATAAACGAAGTCTTAGGCTGGATTTATACGTCGCATTTTAGTCGAGTCGAAGTCACAATAGCAAACTTCCATTAGACAATAGCGCACATCTGTGAGGTTTGCAATTTCAGTCGACTGAAATTGAATTTAATGCGACGTATAAAACCAAGTCGAGCTAAGGTCGAAGATGCGACTTGATAAGTCGAAGATGCGACTGTACGTCGACTGGAATTAAAAGTTGGCAAAGATTAAAAGTCGAAGATGCAACTGGGGGGCATTTGCCAGCTAGATTGCAACTGGGGGGACACTTCGCCTCCAGAATAGCTGCTACTTGTGTAGAAGCACTTTATTTGGAACTAACTGTTGAGCCTTTTGCGCCATTTTTTCAATGACACGAAGCAAATTTGTGCTAGCCATACAAAACGTGGAGGCGCATTAGGATTTAAATTCGACATAAAGTCGACGTATAAAATGAAGTCGCAGTAGCGTCGAATTAAAACTAGTGTGAAGTTGCATTTAATTCATTTTAATCCGACTCGACTAAAATGCGACGTATAAACCCAGCCTTAGTCATTTTGTGCCACAATATTTTAATCCGATGCGACTAAAATGCAACGTATAAATCAAGCCTAAAAATGATTTATCGCTCAGTGATAAGTCGATAAGTCCTTAGTCAAAAAAATTCTGATCATGTCTTACAGTTGGCATTCCGCATTTTCAGCCTCTCAGTAATTAAACCCAAACTTTTAAAAACCTTTTTCTGGACTTCTGATCCCCCTTGAAAATTTTTGAATGTCTGAAAATCAAGAGTAAGAAAGTAGTAAGGAAAGCTACTTCCCAAAGAGGAATTTTTATCAAATGGTTACTCCCAGCAGCTTTAATTGCAAGGACTTTAGCACAACATATAATGACTCGTCAAGGAATTCCGCAAAAACTCACAATTCTTGACCCTATCTTTGAATACCAACGCTTAGATTAACAGCTTATATAACTCAATTCAGTCAGAAAGCAAAATACAGCAGCTATGGACAACAATGTACAGGTCACCTGAATCAGATTAACTTAAGAACCAATCATTTTTACGCTTAATGTTTTGGTTGATGCTCCAAAACAAACTTACTGGCACCTTTCTTGCGTCATAAAGTACAGGAATCGATGTTTTTGACAATACACGTTTTTTGCAAGAAGACATGTTTGTAAAGAGTATGAGGTTAAAATTAAGCAGAGCTTAAGGAAAATTTAAGAAATAACAGACTGAGTTTCGAATTTTAACTTGAAAAATAAATTTTTACAGGAGAATTTTTGATTACGCGTCTTTTTTTATAAGAAACCAGTTGGTAATCAGTCTTATACTGTTGTTAGGTATAGTGCCCCCGTCCTCCTGCCCATTCCCCTTTAGTTACATTCCTTTGTTCTGTTCGGTTAGGCCATTCGTTTGTAGTCTATCATAGCGGCAAGTTGCCATATAAGAAACTTCCATCGAATATCTTAAGGTAACACTGTTAGAACTACAAGGAAAGAGCAAGGAAACTATTGATAAATAGGACATAAAAATCGTTCAACCAGTTCATCGGACAGCTGTAGCAAAACAATTTGAACATGACATGGCTTTAAAATTCAACTCGCACTGAAGAGCTTTCTTGTTATAAGACAAATAGTTTGCTATATTCATGTTTCGCGTACGATTTCACAAAATTTCGTTTGCTAAATTAAGAAGCTTTTAGAATTAAAACGTGCCCAAAATTTAAGAAACTTTTAGCACTAGGCCTTGAGCTAGGTTTCTTATAACGTGTTAGCTACTAACAATATAGAAACAACATCCATTGCATGCTTCACAAAATACGAACACTCCATTTCTTGTTGCACAGTTACTTACTCTGTGTTGATTTTGCCTTTGGAAGTTTCACGAATTTAGGAAACTGTTAAGAAATATCTGACGCTGTATTTGGCAGAATGTTAAGAAACATCCAGACTGAAGGCAGATGTAAATTGAATTATTGGCTAGTATGTCCAGAAGGTTGCCAAGAAAAAAGCAAATGAGAAAAGGGTTTGGCTGTGCATTATATGATCCAAGTCAATGCATTGAAATCGGAACTGATCATTGATTTCAAGCAAACAAGTACCCACGAACCTGTAATAAAAACTAAAAGGAGTTTGCACTTTAAGTAAAATTTGTTTCATGTTCTAAATGTTTTTCTTTAGCACCAAATTGAACACAATATGCACAGGGAAAGGGGTATTATTCTGAACATAACGCAATACATATGAGTAAAGTAAAGTAAAGTAAAGTAAAGGCAGTCCCGTATATTTTCATACGTAGGGGAGTGCCTGTTAGAGAGGATACTTATCCTGAGCCATCAGCATGTAAAGTAGGGTGGCCAGTTCCTTTCCTTGCCACCATTATCTCCCCAGTGTTCTCACTGGATACCCATTGGCTGTCGGGTGAAGAGTGAGCGAGCATTCAGTCAGGGCATCGAGTCGGACTCGAACCATAGACCTTCCACAGGGGGGGCATGCGCTCTAACCACTATGCTACCTCGCTCATCACTAATGAGTACAACTTTATATGAAGCGTGTATGAATCTTTCTGTTATATGATATCTATGCGGTTACATTGTGCTACTAGAATCCTTGGCCAAGTCTATATCAAGGAAAGTATCCCAAGTGATACATTCCTCGAGATAGGCTAGGCAAAAGACAGTGTACGTGATTCTTTATAATTTCTTTGTGATGTAAGTGATTTTTTGCATGATTTCTGTGAACTTATCACTTTTTGGCGCTCATCTCATAAAACGTACGAGATTTTCAGGGTGAAATGTCCTTTAGCATACTTGCCAGCATCCCAAATGCAGGGAGACTGAACCGGTAGGATTTTGGGAACTGCTACAATATACATCAATATAGTCAGCTGCTTACCTGCTCTGCTGCTCATACAACTTTTGTAAGTCATGCAACGCATGCTACTCATCCAACTCATGCCACTCATGCTACTCATGCAACTCCTCCAACTCATGCCACCCATGCAATTTATGCAACTCATGCTACTTCATCCATCTCATGCCACTCATGCAATTCACAAAAGCTCATGCTACTCATCCAACTCATGCCACTCATGCAATTCATGCAACTCATGCTACTCATCCAACTCATGCCACTCATGCAATTCATGCAACTCATCCAACTCATTCCAGTCATGCAATTCATGCTACCCATGCTATTCATCCAACCTATGTAATTCATGCCACTCATGCTTCCCATGCATATCATACAACTCATGCTACTCATACCACTAATTTCATGCAACTCATCTAACTCATGCAATTTATGCAGCTCATGCAACTTCATGCCACTTATGCATTACATGCAACTCATACAACTCATGCTATTCATGCTACTCATGCAACTTTTGCCACTCATGCAACTCATGCTACTCATGCTATTCATGCAACTCATCCAACTCATGCAATTTATGCAACTCATGCTAATCATACTATTCATGCATTACATGCAAATCATGCTATTCATGCCACTCATGCTACTTATGCACTCATCTGTTCAATTCACAATCAATTACTCTGTAGCAAGAAGTTACCTAGTCGCAACTAGGAGCTCTCCTTACTTGATACCCCTTCTGATTGTCAATAAACAACTATTTAAATCTGAAATACACCAACTACAGCAACAAGTTCCTACTCTCATTAGCAGTCATTTTGGTTTTGCAGGCTTCAGTCAAGGGAGCCTACTAAAAAGGGGCAAGGGGGGGCGATCGCCCTGTACCTTTCACCACAGAGGAAGCAAAATAAACCCCATTGAACTAGTTCATTATGGCCAAAAGTAATTATAAATAATATGACAGCAATATCACATCTTTGGTGCCCAATAATATAGACTACCTTCTTTACCCTTTTCTTGCGAAGGTTCTCTCTACTTCCAAATGGTACACATATATTACAGCCAAAAGCAAAAGCATGCAGCTAATGATGTCCACGCGTACGGGGTTATCTTACTCTCACTTCTAGTCTCTGCTTGCGATGGAACTTAGGTCGTAAAATAAAGGTAAATGCTACAGGATAACAAGAACAGCTTTTGGAAGTAAATGCATGCCAGTTGAGAGCTGGTGCCATTAACGTGGGACCCAGGTGGTCCCCATGTAGTGCTCATCACATTCAAAATTCTACTGACATTTTACTATTGGCTTTCTGCATTTTCAGCCTCTCATTCAATCACAACCATAAGCGTACTTAGGAGGACTTCTAAGTCTTTTCGTACCTAGGAGGACTTCTAAGTCTAAGCTGTAATCTTCTCAGCCCGAAAGACCAAAGAGATCTTAAGAGCAATGAGAGCAATGTTAGAAGTTCTTGTTGTTTATTGTTCTTTCAGAGAAGTTGCCAACATGAAGCGGATTTCTACCCAATTGAGTTAGCTGCAGCCCTCTGCCACTTCTCTCTCCTATGCTTATGGCAATAACCAAGCCAGGCTATTTCCAACAGCTTTTTCTGAACCTCGGACTATCGTCAAGAATACTACTAATGTGCTATTCTTCAATATCCTCTGATTTTAAGGGCATTTTTGCTTTCGACATATTTTCCATTGAACGATTCTCTGCTAGGTGATATCCGTCTGCTTGCAACCAATTCTGTTGATTGTAGCATTGTAAATATTTGTCTGGCTGTATGCACCAGCACGTTCTCATATTGTAGGAAAATAATTGCGGCCTCATGAATGCACAGAGAGACTCACTACTCAAATAAGTTTTCCAATTACTCTTAATCGTTTTTTATTACATGAAGTTAATATTACAACTATGCAAATGCATTGCAATAACTTTACTATTACTTTTAGGATTCTCACTAATCAAGCTTTATCGACAACAGGCTTGATGAAGACCACAAAATTAACAATACAGCCAGTGGTGTAAAAGTAAATTGATAGTTAGAGGGCCCTTTCATACTAGTATTTTTTATAAGAAACTAAGAACTTTATCCATGCAGTTTACAAGAAAATACAAGAAACTGAGAAAGCGGTCCAGTGAAGATTTTTTAATGCTATAGACCTTGCAAACTAGCATTTATTAAACAGTTTTTGAAAAACTATTTTGTTTTCAAAGGAAATGTTTCATCTACAATAGTCTTTAGCTGTCAACACTTTTTGCCGAATGTGGCGAAGGGGGCTGCGGTCCCAACTCCCCTATCTGCATTTTTCAATGCAGCCATTACTATAAGAAGGTAAATACAGTTCTATCCAGTCATTTTTTAACACATAAAGAGGCGAGGAAAGGAACTGGCCACCCTACCTCACATGCCGATGGCTCAGAATAAGTGTCCTCTCTAACAGGCAGTCCCCTACGTACGAAAGTATACGGGACTACCTTTACCTCTATCTCTTCTTCAAGTTGAATGCATAATCAGGTACTTTTTACAAAAAGCAAAGTAGATAAGCATTTCATACATAACAAGGCCTCTTTTAGCATTGTCACTAGTGGGGTATTTACCCCTATAGACCCTTTTCTTGTCCCACTAGTTAGCAAATATATCAACAATTTATCCGACTAGTACGGTCCCCTCTTCTGTGTAATATACAGACATTAATGGTAGGATTTGTCAAACAATAGAATGGGGTCTGGAGCAATTGCCTCCTGAAACAGAAAATTACCGTGTATTGCTCAGTTGATGTTGTAGCAAAGAGCCAGACCATAAGTCTATTAGAGAAGAGAGTTTATAATCAGTTGAAACATAGAGGATAATTCTAATCTGTTTGGTGCTCTGAAAACAAAGCTGTAATATTCACCCTTGTGAAGCGTTTTACGTTTTCTCAGTCTAATGCAGTTTTAGAAAATCTCCTGTCTTGCAAAGATTCTTTTTCCGACGTTGGAAGGAATGCTTTGGTATACAATCTTTCATATATTGGTGTTCAGCTTTGGAATGTCTGTTTACTATCTGTATGAGAATAAGTTTCTTTTCATGCTTTGTCCCACTTGCCACGTTTTCTTAAAAGAAACCCTGATGCATAAATTCACCCTCTGTTCAATAGTTGAAGGGCAATTGCAGATGGTCTGCCTAAAGGCCTAGTGTGCCTTTAAATTTGGTGCGCCCTTTAGGGGGGTAGTAGGGTAGTATGTCCCCTTTTATCTGGAAAGCATACACATGAATCTACAGTAAAAAGTATTAAGTAGCCCATCTATTTACAGAGCCAGTTGCTATTGACTCTCTCTCTCTCAGATATCACATTCATAGCGCTGGCAATCATCATTTTCAATGTGTAATTTCATTGCATTTTGGGAATGAAACAGGTGTCTTATGATGAAATATGCCTCACAACAACATTTTTTGCCAATTTGCTGTCGACAGCGCTACTGCATAGGATGTTCATATAAACCTAGAGAAATCTTGGCATCCACAGCAGGTGTCCATAGCTATGGTAAGTATTAAAAATGCTTTATATTGGTATAGAAGAGAAAATAGTAAAAACCAAAGATACCAATTACGCTCCTTCAATCAGAAATCAGAGCTATGATGATGGCTGGCCTCAAGAAAGTAACTCTATATGGAATATACATGGAATATTTCAGTGTTGCTATCATAGTTTCTAGCTAGCCGATTACTCATTCTAGATTTTGATTTCACTAAAGCTTTGTAGTGCCTAGTTTTCTACACTGTGTGAATTGAAAGCATTCATAAATTATCAGAGATATCTTACTTGCTGAGCAGATGAAATCAACGTCATTTCTAGATTATAACGCTTATTGAATGAGTTGCACAATCTTTTTTGCGTGTGCAGCTGTATTAGAAAATGCTAAGCATCAAGAACGAAATAAAGCAACAAGCTATTGTTGCCTTCAAGCAAAATCTTCTCAACGAGCCTCGGCTGAAGCACCTGGATATTTCTGAATGGCTTTTGAAGGCGATCATCTTTTGTACCGTTATTATTATGGCATTAGCCCTTAGTTAAACAAAAGTTGAAAGTGCATAGATTTCCCAGTATTGCCCTCCTAGATTCTTGTCTCACAACGGTCGTAAATCAGCTTTGGGGACAGGGTGGAGAAAGACTTTTAATGCTCCTGATCACAAAAACTGTTGTTAAATTGTTTCTCAGCTATCGCAAGTTTTCTCCAAAACAACTTAAGTAGAAGCCAATGCAAAATATATCCAAAAGTGCCTCCATTTTAGTGCCAGATTTCAAGAAGCGCCTTCGATCGGCGGTTGTGTGGTCGTGCGCTTTTCCGTCCCTGTTTGGGAGGCCCAAACTGGTGTAAACTATGTCACATAAGATCTTGTACAATGTGGAATTTTCTACGCAAGCACAGTTCTAATTTCCTAGCTTAAAATTCTGATCTTTCCTTTTGAATATCATGAAACATTTTCTACTCCGCCTTAAAATGGTTGGCGGACATGGCACATCTGCCAACAGCAGACAAGAATACTTGCTACCAGCTTATGTAAAGACTAGTCGCCACGTAATTGACTGATCAAAGCAAGAATAACTCTATGATAATGAGCTGTGGGTTTGCGAATGAAGAATTTTTACACAATCGCTTTACGGTTTTTGTTTCTAGTTATTTCTCACCATAATTTTTACATTGACCACAAGTAGTACAGAAATTCATTATCTTTTAAGAATCTAATTGAAAACTGCTCGCAGTTTTTTTATTTTACTAACACCATATTCAAGAATTCTATTAGCACCGTATTCTATAAATTAAATGAATTATTAATGGAGAACGAATTACAAAAGTAAGGAGCTACAACTAATTATGTACGTCCTCGCAACCGTCCCTCGACTAACCATCCCTCGTTTTTCCGGCCGCAACTGTTCTTATGTAAGTGAAGCCACATCTGTTGAAATTTGCCCAATTTTGCACGTATTGGCCATAAAAATCCTTGACAATTGCTTAACTTGCTTCCGTAATCGGCCTAAGGCAACCCTAGTAGATACTTCAATATTACTTTCACTCGGTGAGTTGGCGTCGGAGCAGGGACGTAACTTCAATAAAATTTTTGGGGGATATCAGACGTTGCCCTGCGAACATTTTTTGTCTGTGACGTTCTATTTTTATTTACAGTAGTTCACTAATGGTCGAGGGTCCAGTAAATTGCCCTGCAGAAGTACATTGTGCTACCGTTTTTGCCCTGCGAAACGGCAAATTTTCAAGTTTAAAAGGGGTTACTCATCCCCATACTACCCTTAAGTTTCGTCCCTGCGTCGGAAAAACGAGTGCAGTTGGACACTAGGCCTTGGTTGATAGAATGAACTCAATTTTTGTTTTAAGCTGTTTGATAAGACTTTTGCTTCGGCATGCATCCCTCTGAGTGCAAATTAATGCAACAATTTCTTACAGTGAGAGTAAAAACTCAGTGTGTGCAAAGACAGAAAAAGGGCGATATGCCTTCAGCATACTGAAGTGCTTCTATTGTCCGATACTCATCAGGGAATAACAGGCACACAGGAACCGGGGGACTAGGGGGGCTGCAGCTCCCACACTTTTTTGCTAGTGTATGATATCATACGATAGATCGCCTATCCTATCTAAAACAGGGTGTATTTTGATATTCGAAAAGCGGTTTTCTTGCAATCTCAGGGCATATTTGAAAAACTTTTAAGGGGCTCCCCTGATCCCTACTTCTACGCCCAATAGGAGCTTACCCCCCTCAATCATAATGAAATATCAGATAACGGGCCTATTGGTGTGTGGAATTTATAAAAAGGTGCGGGATCGAAATGATGTAAGAGGAGAAATAGTGCATCCTAATTGGTTAATGTTCTACATGGCAATTGGTGCCGACTTTAACTTCCCCGATCAAACCGAGGGAGAAAAGAGACTCCTTCTGTCTGCATTGTTTATGATTTTGAACACTGATTTAGATGAATCTAGATGGTTGATAATTTCTACTGTTGTTGAAGACAATAACATAGTGTGGAAAGCTCCTATTGTTGTTAGAACTACCCTTCAAGCGAGTAAGAATGCATGCCTGCTACAAGTGTACCAACTGCTGGACATCAGTCTTAGTTTTTTTCTTTCTTTTTTATACATTATACATACATTGCATTTTTATAAATGTTTTTGTAATTAAATAATTACAACAACTATAACAACAATATGGCAATACTAATTAAAATGTAATGCTCGACAAACAACAATTGCCAATTAAATAACAGCACAAGACGATTGACAGGACGAAACAACAGGAGGTGTGATCAAGCACCTCTCTCCTACAGAGCCAACAAAAAAAGTGAACAATACAAACTAACATATATCTAAGGAAATACAGTTTTATTCTAATAAGGGATGATTCACCCGTTACGTAGCGCCATATTTACTATTACTGAGACTTCCCCTCTCCCTGTCTCAAAGCTCCGTACTATAGCTCTCCGTATAAATTAAACAATAGCGTAACAAATCAAGGTACCATCCCTCCCCCCGGAAGACGTTACGTAAAGGCTGAATGATCCCTAAGGATCTTCCAGCCACGAAAAGCACATTCGAGAGAAGCTCCTTGCGACGTCTCCAGGAATGTTAAACTGAATATATATTGAATATATAGACGATAGGTGGGTTCTTTACTCATATTGGAATAAAACTGATACCGAAAAAAATGATAAACCAAAACAAAATTTAAAAAAATAAAGCCAAGAAGATAAAGCTGTATTTTTCCGCTGAAGAAAACATTCCACCAGCATTAATAAAAATCTGATTAGATATAGGATTTCTGGGCAATTAAAGACAGCTAATCCACACATGACATGTAGAAGAAGCTGAAAGGTAAAGAATATGTTGTGTAGATAGATCATCTGCTAAAAAGAGCTCTTTTTGATGAGATTGAGGACAACATATAAGAAACTTGCTTTGAATTCAGGAAATGCTAGTTCTTTATGCAGGTGTATGAACGCTAGGCTATATAGAGCAACAGTGACGCTGATATATCATCATCCTATATGACAAATGGTAAATTTCTAATTTAACTAATAGAGGACATTATAACGGAAGCAGAAACAATTCAACACCCAACACAACAACAACAACAACAATAGAAACGTCTGATTTCGGGCTTTTTGGAATATGAACAGAAAGTGCACTAATATCATAGTTGAAATTTACCTCGAAATTGCAACTTAGCTGTAGCGAGATGGCATTTATCACAATGTTATTAGGCAGTGATTCTTGACTCGATCGCTCCCCAGGGGCTCGATGAGTCAGTTTCAAGGATTCGATGGTTTGATTCACTCTACTTGTATAATTCGTGACGTCACGCTCTGCTTGACCAGTTTGTGCACTAATGCAGTACACAGTGATAAAAATATGTTTTGAATTTGAAGAAAAAAGTACATTTCGTTTTTCCAACTAGGAAGGGCTCGATGAATGCATACATGGAAGTTTTAGGGTACGGTACCTCCAAAATGGTGAAGAACCGCTGTATTAAAGGAAAACGCAAAAACCCTTGCAGAACAATATTGAGCTCATAAGGGTTCCATGACTTATTTCTTTAGCATAAGTGGTAGCAGACTGATTCGTTGTAGAAGGTGAGCCTTTAATGGGAAGATAGCCAGCTTAAGTCTTGTCCAGTGATTTTTAACCTTGTTGGAGGTAATGAGCCCCACGAGTTCCATGCATGGATTTATCAAATCATTTGTAGTTGGAAAAACGAAATGTGATTTATTTCTTCAAATTCAAAGCATATATTCTATATAAATAAA
>WIPJ01000156.1:27085-54996 GCA_018155075.1 Cassiopea andromeda
TACACACCCTATAGCTACACCTCTAACTAAAACACTCCCATACTGTTTATCACTGTCATCATTGTGCAGCATTTAGTTGATCCCTCTAAATAGTGTTGAGCTATAAAGTAGCTTTCTATCAATTAGATTTCGCAGTGAATAATTCTTCCTTTCTTTCTATCGTTACAGACTACCGCTAAAACTCTTCACTGGGCATTTAGTGTTCCAGTTGGGATCGTCATCAGTATATTTGGCCTGATTGGCAATATTTTGTCCGTCATGGTATGGAGAAGAATCTTGAAGAAGAACTTTGGAAGGAATCGATCGACAGCACTGTACATGGTTGCCTTATCTATTGCTGACATGTCTCTCCTGTTCTTCTTCCTCACCCATGACTCGCTCCCAAATCTATTCAAGTCACTCAAATCAACTATGTCTTTCTGCAACTATTTCGCATACATTGGTTTTCCTTTCTTCTTCCTGTCCATTGTCGCCAGCATATGGCTCTTGGTCTGTGTCTCTGTTAACAGATTCATTCTGGTTAACTTTCCAATTAAAGCTAAGGTCTACTGTTCTGCTGCTCGTGCATATCTTGGTATGGGCCTCACCGTGGCATGCTGTTTTGCGATCAATTTGCCCCATTTCTTCAACTACAGCCCGAAACCAGCAAACGGTAATACAACGACTTGCCTCACACCATCTGACTACGGCAAATCATCCGGCTCCATCAACTACGAATTTTGGGTCCATTGCATCTTCTTGGTTCTAGCACCGTGGGCCTCAATTGCCTTCTGCAATGCTGGTATCATATATGCATTGCAAAAGAGGACCAAGAAGTTGGCCAAGAAATTCTCAAAGTCAAAGGGAGATAGCGAACACGACAAGCAGATGACACGAATGCTCCTGACTGTCACCTTTACGTTCCTTGTCCTTCTCGCATGGCAGTGCATCACACAGTGTTTCTACATGCTCAAATACGACAACATGAAAGGGCCTAGGTGGGATGCCGTTGATCAGTCATTTGCAGTTGCAAAACTTGGTGTCGTCATCAATTCATCAATCAATTTCATTCTCTACAGCTGCTCTGGATCTGTGTTCCGCAAAGAGCTATTTGCGATGTTTGGGAAAGAGGTTGGAATTAAGTACAAGTCAAATAGCTCCACAAACACGGGAACGAAGTTGACAAACGAATCATTTACTGGCTCGGAAACTAAACTTTAGAAGCGTGGCAGAAACTCTCAAAAAAGGAACGAAACAGTTGAATATCTAAGCTTTTGGATTGGTAATGATTTAGTTAACTATTATAACTACTAATACCTCAAATTTATTCCCTAAATTTATTGACATTCTTCCACCATTTTGCAACTTCATTCTTACTTTGCATCTTATTATTTAAAATGAAAATGCACTTCAATATTAGGTACTGTCGGCAACAGCTATGCAGAGGCGTCGAAACTGGGCCGGGGGCACAAGCTCACCCCACTTTTTTCACAAAATAGCAAATTTCATTAGATTTACACGATAAAATTTCTCAAGTATTGTGCAAGTACACGTGTTTCTTCCAAAGTACTCGGCAAATTCATCACATTTGCCTCCTTGTTTTTCTTGAATAACCGCTACTGCGCCAACGTCAGACTCTGATATGACATGCAAAGAAGAGATTGCCAAAATCGATATCACCTCATTCTTATAGTCAAAATGATGAAAATAGAATACAAATTTGAGTTAAAAAAATTAACAAAGATTGGGTAAGCTGTTTTAGCCAGGTTATTCCAAAAATGTTAAGAAAATGCTAAGAAAACCTCAGCCTCAATTGCCGGAAAAATTAAGATTGTAGAATGTAAAACTTTTGTTAAAGGTCATAGCAACTTTTTTGAATAAGGTTCACAATAAAGCATGGAGACCAAACTTGATACTAGAAAAGGGTATGGTTCAGTGTGATTGCCGACTTAAAAAGAAAATTTTCTTACATTTTATTCTTTTTTATTATTCAAAAGTGCTTTTTAGTAAATGACCCACTGACATTCATAAATAAGTCCACTTTATTCCAATCCGTCCTGTCTGATTAACAAACCACGCAGTATACATTCGCGCCCTCTCCCCAAAGAAAAACGTTTATCCATTCTTCAGGGATGGGCTATTAATTACTTGCAGTGAGGGGATGGAAGCCACTCACTTATATTCAATAAAATGTATTCATCCTAAGTAAATTCTCATTCCCTCTTCAAAATTGCAGAAGTTTCATTACCTTCTCTTAAAATTTTCTTTAGTTTTCACACCCATCTCTATCTTAGAGGGTAAGATTTTGGTCCCCCTCCAGGATGTCTTGTACCACCCCCTGGAAAAATTAATGACCGGTCCCTTACCTAAAGAGTGCAGTGTAATTGAATCTTGATTTAATATTACTGTATAGATAATTTTGATCTTCAAAGCAGCAACAGAGAATAACAAAATTACTACCATCAGTGTTTCTGTAACTGCAAGTTAATTATTGTTATATTTGGTTATTATAATATATAGTATACTCTCGATAATCTGGATTCTCGGGTAATGCGGACTTTTTAAATATTTCCAAAATTTTATGTGATAGGTATACTGCTTATTCCGGATTTTATGAGAGTTGACTCCTCTTTATACGCATGTTCCATCAAATATTTATTTTCAAATGCTCGAAATTGCCAAAATATTAAACCAATACACGAAAAACTCTCTTCCAAGAGGATGGGGGCAGAAAGTATGTCTAGAGAACAATATCTAGAAGATTTTTCCATGACTATTTCACAAACTGACCAGGGGCAGCATGGCCAGTGGGCGGGGGAGCCATGGCCACCAAATTTGTCGAAATCGTCGGATTTTCGGAAATGTTAATGCTTCGTCGGAAAATTTTCGGAATTTTGCTGTCGGTAAAGACAAAGGTTCCGAATTTTATTGGGAAGTCATTGAACTTGGCCCTCCTACTCTACAGGTGCCACGACGCACCTGCAACTGGCAGTTGTTTTGTGGGAGAGGTTTGTTGAAGGGCTTCACTAAATTTATACTTCCCTTGTTCCAACTCAATTTGTAACAATCAACCAAAGTATTATAAAAGTGTTACTGGAATTCATAGGAAATATCTCAATATGAGCTGTACTGACATTATTTCAACCCGTACTTAATTTTACGTTTAATTTGACCCTCCTATTTTCCCCGATTTCCGCTCAATCTGGATTTTTCCTTTCTCCCGATCGATCTGGAATATCCCAAGTTTATTGTATATTTCATGATATATATGCATAACAGATGCAGCTACTAACAATTAATGTTAACATATTCAGTGTTGCAGCTATATATGCAATTCACTGGACATAATCATTATATGAAGCTTGAGAAAAAGATTTATTGTATTTGGTATTGTAGTTCGAGGTTATTAATTATCAAATCTCGTGGATTATTATGCATATCTAATCTTGAGCAACCATTACTGTTACTCTATTCAAAATATCTATGATCATTAAAAATGCATCGAGGAGCATCAGTAAATGGGTCGTACACACTTTGTCTCATAAGAATAAAGTTTGTAAGAATATTCAGGCTCAGAATCACTAAAATTTAAAAATAATTTAAGAATAATGCAAGGCTCAAGCTTCATCAAGACTTAGAATTTTTATGTATTTGAGTTGTAGTACGGTTTATAGATTAACTTTTTAACTATTAATACAACATTTGTTATTCTGCTCCACTTCTATTTTGCATTAAAATGAAGCGGGACATCAATAAAAATTTGAATATATTCCTTTGATTTGACACCTGTGATATTTATGAATAATGTAAGAATAATCAAAGGCTCAAAACCTAATACATTTAAGATTATTTAGGCTCAGCTTAAAATTACGTATTCTTGTAAAAAAGTGTGTAGTTGAGAGATAGGTAGTAATGAGACGGGTGTACAGTAATTTCTAATTACAAGCTCCTCACAATGATGTATAGTGGCATATTTGAATTTCGAATAGTCAAAAACCCATGATATATTTGGGTTTTCGAGTACTTCATTTTGTTTGCCCTGCTGGAACATCAAATTTCTATGGCCGACCCATTAAGCACATCCGATCGGAGATTTTCGTAAAGCTTCGATTCGGTCTGATTTTCATGTGTTTGATGGGTGAACCATAGACATTTGATGTGCCAGCAGGGTTGGCAAGGTGAAGAATTCCATTGCTAAGCTCACAAATAAACGTCTGTGAATCTAGCAATGGGTTGTATAGCGATCAGTGGCGTTGTGTCAGGGTATTCAAAGTATTTAGTGAATACCCTACAATTTTCAGAAAAAAGACAATAATCTGCATTATATCGCGATAACATAACTATTCTCAAGTGCTTACTCAAATGGCAATATAACTCCTTTTCAACGTGTTCACCTGTCTAAATATTCAAGGTGAGTAGGTGTGCAGATGCGATTCGTATGGAAGCAAGCAGATTTATGAAGCTGATACGTAGGACCGAACAAGAACTTCATGTTAAACAGAAGTTCATCACGAATACGCCGTGAATACGAAGAAAGCTGTTTCCACCAATCAAAGTGCTCCATTTCATGAATAAAGTTTTCCTTAATGAGCTAAAACAAAGGCAAAATACGCTGGTAATCGGCCAGCGTACAGCCTCACACTGGTCAAAGCTCACATTGAGACTAATAAGAAATGAGTTCTAATTAATTACTTGGAGTGGCAAAGTTGTTATCGAAAATGACGTAAGTACGACACGAAAATTTCCCCTATGTTTTCGAATACATGTAAGTTCCTCGGTTTAGTCTTCTTTTGTTTACGTTATGTGGTCTGCTAGGTTTGCATTAACAATCAAGAGATGTGGAGAGTCACGTGATATTAAGTCCCTTTATTAAGATTCGAACTTATTAGTCATTCTCTGCTATTCTCCAGTTGCTATTGTAAAGAATGGCCTTTTGTAAAGGTTTCGAGAATCTTCTAGGCTTTGTTGCTTAGGACCTGTTCCTGATTTGTGAGATGCATTTAACTTAGTTGACTATGGCGGAATCAGCGGTGGGTGACATCGTCACATCGTTGATTCAAAAATCATTTCCAACGTTACCATTTACTGAAAAAGAGAATTACTGATCAGGGTAGGCCGAAGTCTTGCCTTAATATAACACAGCCCTGTAACGGTGGTCTTATTCGCCATTTATAATTTCTCTACAGTATGTTTTAGCAAAATGTTCTAGATGAGGTAAATACTTGGTTCCTTTCACTTAGCATCGCGTTCGGTGTTTGTTTTATTACTATTAGTATTAGTATGGTTATTATGCAAAAAATTAGACTCAAACAAGAATGGTCCTTTCGGCCTTAGCTATATTGCAAGGGCATTTATAAGGTAGAGACTACTTTCAATCTGTAGTACAAACTGATTAAGACAAGTTCATAGATGCATTTTTACTAGACATTTAATTTCATGGTGTTAAATGACACAGGATGTTAACTAGACACACCCAGCCAGCCACACCCATTCAGCCACACCTGGCCACACCCTATGGTAGAATACCCATTCGAAAAAGTCACGCTACACCACTGATAGCGATGGCAATGGATCTCAGTAAAGTTGCAGGTTCTGATATCAAATGAGAGCACTCTTTCTAGGACAGTTAATAACAATAGATAATATAATTCCTTAAAGTTGGTTTTTACATAATGTGTGATAAACTAATTAAGACCAACTATTTGCAGCACTATACAAAGACTAGAAAAAGAAACTCAGGTACAACGAAATTATTAAAAGTAGTGTTTTTATCATTTGCACATTTCACAGTTACAGTCCTCTCCACTCCAGCTTTAATGAACTTTTTAAAAGAGCAGACTGAGGTTTTGCTTTCAATGTCATTCTGAAAGTAGTTCCATGATATGCTTCCTCGAAAGATTAAGCTATCGTTTCCATGTCTAATAGTGTTAGTTTGAGGAAGTATTAGCAGGTTTTTTATCGTAAATCATATTGACGGCGCTTTTCATGGAAAATTTTCCACACAAAAGGTGGTTTTCTTTGTTGATACATTTATAAACCTCAAGCATTAACTTCTGCAAATTTTTAATATGAATTGTGCATTCATTTGATTTTCATAGAAGTTCTTCAACTAAAGAATAATACTCATTGTGTAGAATTCGAAGTGGTCTCTTGTGGGCGCAGTTTAGGTCTTTATTGGCTACTTTTCCACAAAACATCCATATTAATGAACATTAATTAAACTGAGATATAATAAATGAGTTGTAGAGGATAAGGATTGTTTCTCATCAAGGTAATTTGAGACCCTAGAAAAACACTAATTTTGGTGTTTGCATCTTGACAAATTATGGATGTTGGTTAAGCTTAACTTAGAATCAACTTTTCCCTTAGTAGAGTAACACTGTTAGCAACATCAATAGAGCATTCGCCTACCTCCCTACAGACCTAACTTTTTGTTGGAATTCAAGCCAAACAATATAACTTGAAATTTTGACGCATTCAGAACCTTTTGATTAGTTTTAAACCAAAGCATTGATTTTGACATATCTTCTTCAAGACTTGGAGCAACAACTTCAAAAAAATTGCCACAAGAGAAAATAGTGTTGTCATCTTCAAAATTGCATACCTCAGACTGCTCAATAATGTATATGAAATCATTAATAAAAATATTGAAGAAGAATGGGCCCGGCACAGATCCTTGAGGTATACCAGTCTTTGTTCCCAGCCAATCACTGTAGATTGTGCCTATTTTTAATCTTTGTTTCCTATTTGAAAAGTAATTTGCAATTAGCCTTAGACTATGTGCCCCCAAACCATATGCATTTAAATTTTCAATGAACAGATCATGTGGGATGCAATCAGATGCCTTTGACAGATTCATTGAGATCATACCTACAACACCTTTCGAATCTAACGTCTTGCGTATTTTCTTGATTACTCTGATGTGTGCATGCTCAGCATTATGTCTTTCTATAGACGCGAAGCAGATTCGATTTTTTAGTATCGATAAAAGGCACAATCTGTTTTCTGACAAGGGTTCCAAAATCTTAGATATTGCTGAGGGTACACTAATAGGCCTATTGGAGGTGGGGCCAGAACCTTTATGAATTACAGATACATCTCCGGTCTTAAGACGCTCAGGGAATTTGCAGGAAAGGAGTATTGAGTTAAAGTTTTCCGCTAATTAAGTATATGGCAGATTCTTGTGATTTGCTTTATAATGTCAATTGAGAGTATGTACCACTAGTTTTCTAGCTTTCTTTAAGAAGTTAATTGCTACATTGTCAAAATTTTCCAATTTAAGATGCTTCATTCGATCACCAAAGAAACTCTAATTACAATTAGATTTACCGCCTTTGCTATTAACATTGATATGACGATTCTGGATTGGAGAGGAGTTCAGGGCATCTTTTAAGGAGGGGTGATTTCTAGTAGAGCTCAGGGGAGCAGAGCCCCTTTGTTAAAATTACTGTTCAATTCGGGGCGGAGACTCAGCCCCCAACATACTTGTATTGGCTTTGTTTTTCAAAGTTTATTGACCTTGATTCCAAAGTCTTTTGCATTGCAATGATGAATTTTGCGCTGCCACATGGTTAGTAAGATATTTGTAATTGTTCATTGTACTATATCGCTCTTACACTAAATTATAATATCTGCATCTTTGAAAATATGGACATGGTTGCACTTAGATCAAACCTAAACGGGGCGTGGTTACACCTAGAGTCCTTCTTGTTAAAATTTTTAGAATTCACCACTGCTTCTAAAGTTTTTCGATTAGTGGGGGCACAAACTCATATGGGGCCATACCTATGCACAATTTGATGATCAAAACACTACAATAAGCAAAAGAGGTACACTTGATGCTTTGTCTTCTTTTCATACATACAGCCAAGTCAAGAGGATCTATTACTGATGGGGCAAACTAAAGATTTTGATAATGAGTGGTACAGCAGGCAATGGGGCTTGGTGGGGTACTTGCTCCTCCCGCCAGTACGTTAAAAGATTTCCTGTGATAATTTCATAAAAAGATCGAAAAAGGGTAATAATGAATTTTTTATTAGCCCTTCACCAGACTTCAAGATGAGGATTATTGAGTGACCTTATTAATACAAAATGAAGTGTTGTAATTAGCCTCTAAAATCTAATTTAACTAGAAATAGTCCAATGCTTGTCACAAACACAGGACCATAGCTAGCTGAATCAGGTTGGAGAAGCTAAGAAATACATTGCATTCTGCACTTGCGAGATCAGCCGGTGATTTAATACTGCATTCTTATCTGTCCAGAGCATCTGACATGTTTTAATACGGCAACACCCCAATAGATGCTTTTTGAGGAAGCAATCAAGTGCATGGTGATGATTTCAAAGGGCAATACAATTTTTGATGTATATAAGGGTTGTCAGGTATGCTCATGACATGTTTCTTGCTCTAGAGTGGGGTAGCAATCAATGAGATATATTGAGCCTTTACCAATTAATATTAGCAACAATTTTTGTATACTTGCAATGCTTCATAATTGTTTATACTTCTTAAAGTCTACTCAAGCTCAAATTTATGTATAACAAAGTGGCCTCGAATATGTAAACAATTGTTATGCTGGGGATACGAATATGTAAACCTGAACAATTATGATGCAGAGGATACTTTGCCAATACAATGTTTCTAATAAATGTTTCTAGCTTATGCAACTGCCATGACAATGTAATTATATTTCAAAGAATTATACAAATTGCTCTCTCTTCCAAATAATATTTTGTTCGTTTATGTAGCTTATTTGATCTTCTTTGTATCATATTAATGTCTAAAAAAGGATTCT
This sequence comes from Cassiopea andromeda, assembly GCA_018155075.1. Taxonomy (NCBI): domain Eukaryota; kingdom Metazoa; phylum Cnidaria; class Scyphozoa; order Rhizostomeae; family Cassiopeidae; genus Cassiopea; species Cassiopea andromeda. The sequence continues at coordinate 35,860 of WIPJ01000156.1, forward strand.
ATTGCATTTCAAAAAGGGCACATTTGCTCTCTGCTCCCCTATGTGAAAGGTAGGAGGGCGCTTGCTCCCATCTGCCCCCACTCTGGCGTGCCTGGCAGGTATAGATACACTCTTGAGTTTTGAATCATGTCACAATCCCTTAAGGAACGGAAATATTAATAAAAATATAAAGAGCCTGATAATAAGGTTAGCAGCCTCTGCATACTTTAACTCTGATTTAAACAGATTCTAATCAAATTTCATACAACCAACAACAATATCAGCCATTGTGGAGAACTGCTAGCAACAGAAGTTTCATTGCTGCTAACCGAGCTGCATTATTCCAACTCTCGATACATTAACAAACAGCCTATCATGTCTAACAGGTGATGTCTCAAGACGTTCGTGCATGAACAGTATCAGTCGATATTTGCTGTGGAGAAAAATTATTTACTTTGGACTAATCCTAAGAAAGGACAAGTCCCTACTCGCACAATTCCTTCGTATTCTCAATCAAAAACAACCCTTAGCTCGAAGTACTTCCTTGTATTTTTGGCCATATGGATCAGAGTTGAGCAGTACCTTAGTATCGTGTAGATTATCTTTCGATATTGCAAACTGTAAAGGTATCTTGTGATAGGATGCTTTTTAAAAGCAATTGTATTTTGTAATAAGAAAATAATGTTGCTGAATAACTGTATCTTGTAATAAGATATTTTCAAAAAATCCTTCAAAGTTACAATCTGCTTGTGTAGCTTCTGTGTATCAAAATTGAAGTCAACATTGCTAATTCTGGCAGTCTTTGTGATATCATAATTGATGGTTAATAGCATTCTGAGATTTTATAGGTAAATGCAATTGTGCCTAGCTTGCATTTTATTGTTGAGGTGTAGTGACGCCATCCAAGTTTTCTTCCAATCTTATCTTGTAGGAAGTGCTGGTATGATTTTGAGGAAGTATATACTAGATATTAACTGAAGTGTTGTAAAGTTTTCTGATTGAAGGCAGAGTGAACACGCAGATGATTGAACATGTAGCTACCATTAGCCAAGATTTTTTTAAGTAGCAAGATTACACGCATTTCATTGTATAAGAAATGTTTTTTCGGTACATTCAAGGAAAGTAAAAAAGCTCCATGTACACATGAAATGATGATAAATTTTAGTAAATATAAGAAGCTAAACTGTCAGAGGGTAGCTAACATAATATATATAGCATTTTGTACACAAATAAATCAAATTTTAAAAACATGTACACTTATAAACTTTCCTGGGTGTTAAAAATCCAGTATTGAACTTTCTTAACTTTTTTAGCAGCTTAGTACTGGTTTCTTATAAATCATTTTCTTGTAAAACAGACGTGTACAGTACACTGTAAACCAGAAAGCCACTAAATTATTTTGCTATATCATAATTTGCTTTGATAATATTTGATTCATTGATGTATTATATTAAAAAGGCTTTAATGCTTGCAAGGTTTTTATCAGTTGAACAAAATAAAATCTAAGTGTTGAATTTTCTGGCTCTTGTAAATAGAAAGGTTTCAAACGATACTTCCCTTTAAACACATTTTAAATGCTTTTCCATAAAACCTTGCTTCATTCATTAAAAAAGATGCTTCCTAGTTATGCTACAGGTTTTCCTGCTTTATTTTTTGATGGGAAAAACTCTTGATAAGACATATGTTTAGTTTGCAAAAAGCGAACGCTTAAAGCATAACTTTGCAATAATCCACGTTCATTGGTAAGGCCAGCTGAATATGGCATGGAATGAAAGCCTTCTTATTGAGTATATTTCTCTTGCATTTAACTTTTGGAAGGTATTAGGAAAAGTGATCGTATTAACTTCAGGTACACACATGATATTTCTCATGTAGATTAAGCATTTCTCTGCAGTTTTTTTGAAATTTAGTTTACCGATGTTCAAACAACAGTTGAAATACAGAATTCACTCTCAAATCTTCCCTACACCTAACTGTTTTGCACAGAGAAGACCCAGATACCAGATAGCTCTTTCCCATGCCACTCCAACATTATCAAAGCTTAGTCAGCCATACTCTTGATCGTATGATCTTGAAAAATTGAATGACCTCGAACAAGGTTTGAGGCTCGTTCTTATGCAATTCTTCGACATTGAGTCAAAAAAATGAATTATATTGAACTTGAGCTGCTTGACCTTTAGAGCTAGCATCCATTGTTCAGGACAATGAATGATGGTGGTTGTATATTTTGCAAGGCCACTATGTGGCGGAAAAGAGGAAATGCCACGTAGGAAGGAGAAAATACAATGCAAAATGGTTCGTGTTATCTTCTATTTAAATATAGCATTGCAATATTGGGGCCAGAATAAATAAATGAATAGCATCGTTTTTTAAGTGTATTGTTTGGGATCATTCACACATTACGTTACGCCTCTAGGGAGGAGGGGATCAAACAGTACTGTTACGTAACGCAAAAAACGTTTTTTAGGTATATTTGAGTATACGTTTTGTTCCAGCATTTCAAGTTAGTAATAAAAGCCAGCTATTGAAGATTGTTTAGTGGAAAGACAATGAATAAGTACTTTAGCAAACATACTCTGGTAATCTAAAATGAAGATAAAAAGCCTGCACATAACAGTACTAGCTAAAAATACTAAAAATACTTACTACTCTTCAGTCCGCACTAGACGCCCTTCCGACTAACTTTGTTTGAAGAAATGTAAACCGTGGCATTCTTATTGCAGCCCCCGCTTATTTAAGTTTGATCTCAAATTTTTTTAGTATGTAATGACGGGGAAAGGCCTTAGGGCCTATAAAAATGGTCCGACAAAGGAAACACTTAGAACAGGGAGAAAGTTTAAGTCGATAGAGAGATAAGATCAAGTTTGGTGATGTTAGATTTGAAGGATGACAAGTTGTAGGTTTCGGGGAAAGCAGGGGAAGGCAATGTGTTCTATAGTTGAGAAGTTCTTGGAATGAAAGATGATTTGTGAGCTAAAGTTCGTGGATTAGGTATCATAAATTGGAAAGGGTGAGATTGAATAGCACTTCTTGTTGGTCGAAAACGCCTCACTGGACCTGGAATGATATTCTTGATCTCCAGAGAGCAATGCCCATGAAGATATCGGTAGAAAATGGAAAGATCTGTCCATCTCTCACCAATTCTCTACAGTCTCTCAGAGACTGGAGAGAATTGGTGATGGTTGGACATCATCCAACCCAGACTTAGAATTTGCAATGCTAGATGAGTACCTGAATAGAAAGACATTTCTATCAAATACACGACAACGTAGCTGAAAGTCATACTAATGATGGTGGTAGTAGGAAAGGATGATGGAAACCATTTTGGCATGTTGGCAGGTATGTAAGGAACTGTGTTTCTAGGACATTTACCAACTTCCCCGGTTTATTACTACCCCCCAGCTATAAAATTTTAGACTCTTTTCCAACCCCCCCGCTTATTACCACTCCCTTCTATTCCAGATTGGATAGTAACTAAACAAAGAAGGTAACATTGATGTAATGTTTACTAAAGGGCAAGCTCCCAAGCCCCTAGCACCCCTTTCCTATTTCAAAATTTTCATCTCCATCAAAAACACTTCTTCTCAAAATTGGACTGCCTGAATTAAATTAGAACCACTTTTATTAAGTTTCAATGCCGTTTCTAAGTGTAATGTTATAATAATTTGCATATATTAGCATAATTATAGAATCAGCTTTATGAACATGCTATGTGATATTGATTATCAAGAATGAGACTACCATGTCTCGTGTCACACTATATTACACTAAGTTTGACTGTTATTTGCAAATTTGATTGCTTTTTTAATTTGACTGTTTGTTTTCTACTTGAATGCCTTTTCTACTGTTGACTACCTTCGTTACATTCAACTATCTTTTAAGGTAGGTCACTCCTCGAAAATTTGACATTTTTGGTCAGATTTTCGATTTTCGGTTTTTACTTGATTTGACACCCTATGTCATCCCTCTTCAACCTAGCAGCTTCAAAATGCTGAAAAATCTCGTGTAAATGCTATAAAATGCCGAACTTTGAGGGGTGGTAAGGAAATCTGTGAAGAAAGTAAGTAGATCTAATGTGCTGAATTTCTCTTTTGCTGAGGCTTTCTAAACGGCATATTTCCAAGACCTTTGATATCAATCGAAAGCTCAACATGGCCTCTACCTAGTTTTAAAGCTTATTTGGTCATCCTGTGTTGTCCTTGGCTGAAATATGGCTGTCGTTGAATGCACCAGAACAATAGGCTGAGCGTCTTGCTTGCATTGATTTCGCGTTGCTAGGCCAACGGCCTCCCAAACGTCAATTTGATTGGCTCTCGCTGAGGTAGCGTGACCTTGATTGGCCAAACGATCAGTTGTTAGTCATATGATATTTGTTGACTCGTGGTAAAGATCGAACGAGGACGTCTTGATAATATTGTTGTCATTTTATGAATTTGCGAGATAGAGAAAGGCAAGATGTACAAAAGACAGTTTCGTACATCAAGGAAATATGCTGGCCGTCGAAAAAATCCTAATCTTGCACGAAGAAATAGAAATGTCGCAGATGTTTCAACCGTTGTCGAAGCCCACGATGATCTAGGCCAAGTGCCTGTAAATGAGCTGGAGAATGAGACATGCAAATCGGCTTCGGAAAGAAAAATGAAGGTATTTGGTTTTACACCTGAAACTCTAACAGAAAATAAAATTCAGCCATCTAAATCAGAGTTAGACTGCTTCTTTTTTGTACAGTTGACTGCAATGCAAAGTATTGTTTGTAAGTTGCTCTGTCCTCAATGTAGACAGAGTGGACTGAAATTTGATGTCTTGAAACAAGGCACACAAGGTTTTGCTGTAAAATGTCATCTTACTTGCCCCACTTGTGAGGATTATAAGCACGAACAATTCATGTGTAGTAGACTGGGGAATTCCGAATCCACTAGAGTCCCTTTTGAGATCAATACCCTGGCAACACTTGCTTTTCGTGGAATTGGATGTGGCTATTCTGCAACCAAAGAATGGTGCAACACCATGAATATGCCATGTGACATCACCAAAAAATTACTGAAGCAAGTGCTGCTACTTTTAAGGATATTGTTGTAAAATCCAGGGAGACAAATTGCAGAAGCCTATAGTGCAGTAGGAGTTGTTCCAGATGAGAATGGGATACTCAATATTGGGGTATCCTTTGATGGTTCTTGGCAAAGAAGAGGCCATTCATCACATAATGGCATGGCATGTGTCATTGATTTATTGACTGGCTTGCCTATTGATTATGAGGTTTTGTCAAACTTTTGCATCAAATGTCAAACCAGAAATGACAACCCTCCAGCTCAAGCAGAGTGATGAATGGAAACAAAAACACAGCCCAAATTGCCCAAAAAACTTCAATGGTACTGCCAATGCCATGGAAGTTGAGTGTGCTTTATGCATGTGGAAAAGATCTGTCGAAGATCACAAGATTCGCTATACCAGTATGTTGTGTGATGGTGATAGCAAATCCTTTGATGCTATTTGTGAAGCAAAGGTTTATGGGGAAGTTGAAGTCACCAAAGAGGATTGTGTTAATCACATCTCTAAGCGTATGGGTACAGCTCTCAGAAGGCTCTCTGTAGAAGCCAAGGCACAAGGCTCTTCAATTAGTGGCAAAGGCAAATTAACATATGCAAAAATCTTGAAAATCCAAAACTATTATGGACGTGCAATTAAAGAATATTCTAATGATGTTGATTTGTTGAAGAAGAGAATATTTGCAATTTTGTTCCACCTTTCTTCAACAGATCAGAATCCAAAGCATTGACATTGTCCAACAGGATCAAATTCTTGGTGTTTTTGGCAAAGGGCACTGGCAAATTCTGTTGATCCTGGTCCTCATAAAGATCATGAAACTGTGCCAACTGACATTGGCAAGCGGATGGTTCCAATATTTCAAAGACTATCTGAAGAGAGTTTACTGCAAAGATGCTCAAGACATGGGACTCAGAACCCAAATGAGAGCCTTCATAATTTAATTTGGAGGTTGTGTCCTAAGATTGACTTTGTAGGATGCAAAACAGTTGAGACAGCAGTGCTGTTGTCTTTGTGCCAATTTTCGATGGGTACAACTTTCAAAGAATCTGTGTTGAAGGTATTGGGTATCATACCTGGAGAGTTTTTGAAGGAAGGAGCAAGAAAGAAAAGCCTTAAAAGGCTTTCTAAAGCTGAAGTAGCAAGTTCTCAAGCTGCCAGAAAAAGGAGAAGGCAACTAAAGTACAAAACATCATCACAAGAGCAGAAATCAAAATTATCTGAAGGAGAAATGTATAGTGCTGGTGCATTCAATGACTAATTGTTCAAGACAAGAAAGACCAAAATGCCTAATAATAACTTAAAAGTACAACCTCTGCCTCTGATTTTATGCAGAATATATGAAAACTCAATTTTGAACAAGTTTTGATATACTTTTTTTGTCCACAAAGTTTAAAGCTCATTTTCTCAACTTTTGATTTTCACTACTGTTATTGCATTTGCGGAGTGCCCCATTTCTTCATCTTTGACAGAACTACATAAATCTATATATCATTTTGAAGCTTAAGGACTGCTATGTGCACAAAAGGCCATCATTTTTTCATATCAGAAGGCATTTTAGACACAAAGGCTTGCAAAAAACAGTTAATGGAGGAAAAGTATTTGTATTTGTTTGTATGATTCATAAAATTCGTCTCATGTAGAATATCTGATTTTAAACTACTTTTGTGCACAGAAAACATGTCAAGGATCAATTTGATATGCAGCATGACTGCATATTTACAATATTATAAAAATGGGGCACTCCACAATCACACCGGGTACAAGGCAGGAAATTGTTGGTTGCCATGGTAACAAATTTCCAAATCAAAATTTTATCAGTAGATTTGGACTCAGCACCTAAAATTACATTTAGTGTGTAATTTTGAACAACTTTGGATTGAAATTACTGCATTTTGCATTTTCGAGGAGTGACCTACCTTAAACTTTGAATACCGCTTACAACAGGGACGTGGGAACGAATGTGGAGCAAGAGTGGCCAAGAGTGGCCAAGAGTGGCCAACAGGAGCAAAAGAGAAGCACATCTAGCCGAGAGATGAAAGACTTCCGACGCACTTTTTTGGGAACACCACCGGTTATACTTATCACTATCATATTATCAATTATCTTCTCTAATTAATTATCGCTTTTTTATAGCAAATTTGGTATCCATTGTATCATATCAGCGTTTGGAAAGCAATTTATTGCATTTCAACAAGGGCACTTTTGCTCCCCCTCAGGCACGGATCCAGGGTGGTGCAACTGTTGCTTGAGCATCAGTCAGATTTTCTAGTATTAGAAATGTTCAAATTACGCAGAGAAAGCGGGTTTTATTATTGCCATTAAACAGCTGAGGTATAAAATATTATCTGCAGTATCCCTTTGTATCCGAAGGAAACGCAGTTCCACATTCTTAATGCATTCGCTTCACTGTTTCACGGACAGGAATGAACTGACTGAGCTATCTATTATCCAATCATATCCTCAGATTCAGACACTCTATTGTTCTAGGTACCCAATTCAATGTTGCATTTGCATGCATTATGAGCACCAGTGGGTCTGTAAGATAGCTTAAATTTCAAGATTCCAAGCCAACCAAGATGCTCAATCTGGCGGAGGCAGAGCTGAAGTGGATGACAATTTTGTTCATAGAACTGAGGCGTTGAGTAGGCTAATATGTTCCTATGAAGAGCAGCGAAGCACCAACACAAAGCGACGAAGCTGCAATAGAGCAGCATTCACAGAAGACTCTATAAGGACGGTCATCGTGACGTCATGAAGAAGGTCATGTGGCAAAAGAACAACAAACGCCATTAGAATGCATAGCAGTTTACCGACTCTCTGTTACTTTTTGCTCATTTTTCGGATTTTGTGGCATTTCATAACCGTATATGTTCTGAAGGGAGCTACAATTCTTAATTTTCAACATGGATTATTGTTTTTTAGTCATTGCATGTTTGCGTCGCGGAGCAAAAGGATCAAACGTGAGAGCTATATAGTTTAGAATGAAGAACCTAAGCACGGTTCGGTATCCGACCTCTAGACGAAGTTAATGTTTGAAATACAAGCCCAGTTTTTGTTGTAGTCTTTTTCTCTAAATGCCAAGAACTGTTTTTCTATATTTCTGCCAAGATCGCTGTGCTAGCTCAACAGTTAATATTAATTCTGTGCATGCATCATCTTCCTATTTAGGCCGTATTACAACTTCTTGGAATATGGTGTACTGTACAATAGTGCAACTGCATTTAAAGGTTTAAGTTGGCTCTCGCCATTCAAAGGTTTAAATTGACTCTCGCAAGCTGGTATTGGCATTAGGACCTATGGACAAAATTTAAGATAAACTGCAACAAATGGTAGGAAATGTTTGGAACTTTCAGAGTTGGATGAAGTTCTCATATCTGATGCAAGATGAAATTTGTCAATAATAATTCGCTAGCCAGAAAGAGTATGTCCTTAAAAAGCATTTCCCCATGACAAAGAAGATATGGCACTCAGGGGTAGCAGAACATGGGGGAAGCAAGGGCACTTGTACCTCCTTCCTGAGGGGACAAGAAAGCACTTTTCGTCAAATGGTTTTGTTTGAAAAGTTAGATCAGGGGATATTATAAAGGGCATGCCTGCCATCAAATTATTATGACTCTTTTGAATTTGGCAAATGTTATCCTACGGCGTTTATATGACTTCAAGTGCGTCGAAATTCACAATTGTTTACATGACTTTAGATAATTTTCTTACTGTATTATCACCTTTTATTACAATTTCAGTTCAGCAAATTTTCTAAGAAAAGTCTTTATGGCTCAAACCTCACATATCCAGCAAACTGCTGTTATTGATTGCAGTCCATTAAGGGCATAGTCATGAACAGTGTGACATAGTGCCCCACAGGAAAACTGCCCCCAGATATGATGTGCTTCTGGCATGCCTGATGGCACTAGAACATTTTCTGAAGCTAAGCCCCCCTGACTCCCACCCTTCTTTGCTTCCCCTTCATAGCAGCTGGCACAATACACTAGCTTTCCTTCATGGCTGTAAAGATCATTGTTTATCTGGGGCGTCCTTCCATTTCTTCTGGCTATCCAGCCTTTGGAATATGACTTCACTATTGCAAATGATACTTTAAGCCACAACGCTACAACAAGAAAACAAGTAGTTGGCCACCACAGGTCAGGAAAACATGGCTCAAAGCTTTGGATAAAAGCCTTGAAACCTAGTAATGCCATATAACCATAATACACATTTAGACAAGTATGCATGCATGTTTTATCAAAGGGTACTGAAGGCATTGCACTATAGTGATTTCAACTTATTAATTCAACTTATCAACTTATCACTGCGCTATACAGTCATTCTAGGGGTGAAAATTTTAAATGCCCCGCAGCTTCATTGTCACTGTGGAGGATTTTTGGATTTATCATATTTTACTTCAATTTAGTATAAAATGTTCACCCTTTGGCATATTTTGACTTTTCAAGTCTGGCAACCCAGCGTAGTACTATGAGATTGAAGCTTTTTTCAATGTATATTCAGTACTGTAAGAAGACAACTGTATGTAATCCAATCTGATGAGATTAGAATATGATTTCCAAGCCTATATCTACACGTGGATGGCCTAAATGAATTTAATTCCGCGCAAACATTTGTACCATCAAAGAAGCTTTCCACCCGCCCTGGACGTAAGAAAGTCCTTGGAAGGTATTTATTTTAATTTACGTATTAAGAAGTTACTGGACTATGTGATAATTCATTACTTCGATGTATAAGGTACTCGTCATTTAGGTTATACAGCGCACTTCAGATGGGTTTTCCCAAAATGTTAATTTGGAATGATGATGATGGTGTGTTCGGAAAATTGTTCGTTTTTGTCTGCAAACGTTCCAAAATTGAAATAACGCAGTTTTGTCTGTCTGTTTGTTGTAAAAGCATTAAGATAGAGAGGCTTGGCAACCCAAAGCTTCCCCAAACCACGCCCCTTTGGATATTTTGCGACAGTCAAATTCATCTCTGGATCCACCCCTGCTCCTCCTAGGACTATACCCCCCAGACTTCGAGACCCTGAGGCAATTGGCTTCCTTCCCTCCTCTCTGAGGAAATAGTAATGCAATTATCGTATGGAACTTGTCTGCCCCCAATGACTCATTGAGGTTGCACAGTTTTGTATAACAAGTCATTGAAATCCGGAATCCACGCCTACAATTTCCCAGTTATTCACGCTGATTTATCGACCCAACACTACTCTATCATGCTGGAAGATCAGATATATTGGCTGTTAAGTGAATACAATAGGCCTACACAGGCAGATAGAACAAAAGGCATTATCAAGGCTCACAGATAAAATCAACAAAGAACAAACCATTGTTCTCAAGCGATTAAGGAACAAAGATCAAAGGTGTGGTTTACTGATGACGTTCTATTGGATTCACATGTAAATCATAGGGAGGATTGTAAACAGCGTAGTAAAGTTGTAGTAGAGCGAAATAGGACTAATCTCTGTAAAATATGGAAAATAAGGAGAAGAAAACTGACCTGCTCCGAAAACGAAGTACTGATGAGCAACTTGCTATGCGTTGCAAGAAGAAATGCTTGTTCAGAGCTAAAAGAAAGCTTGTTTTCAACGAGGAAACGGAAGGTGGAACCACTTCGCCACGGAAGGCAAATTTGGAAAGCAGCCTACTGGAGGACTGCGAAGATTTCATAGAGGACATGCAACAATCCAATAGAGACAACTGCCTGTATCAATATGGTTTTGATATTGTTACCGGGGAATCAGTGGATGAGAATTTTGGTTGGCAGGTTGATACGCGACCTACAAATGTGTTAAAATGTGGGAAACCCCGGCGCTCGCTCGTTCATTGATGGTAACGGGTGATTGCATTTGTAAGAATCAGTAAATTTCACTTTGTTTTCAGGTTGTAAGAATTTGATGGAATAGAAAGGAATTTTATTTGGGTTATTTCATAGTTTGGAGAGGCTGGAATGCCATGAAGACAGATGAGTTGATTCAGTTTGATTGCAATAGCTTAGGTTACACCATACACGGAAGAGAGCTACTGAGATGGCAGTCAGGTGATCGCAGAGAAAGCACAGTTCAGAAGCTGAAGTCAACTGATGAAGAAAGCCATGGTATTTAAATAGAAAGTGTTGTGAACACAATCATTCATTTCTACCTCTGTATCACTTATTATGGACAGCCTAGCTGGAAATCAGTGTGGCCTAAAGTGAACTCAGCACTGTTTTGCTGTTACGCCATTACGAAGATTGGCAATAAACTATACAGTAATTTAGTACCGAAGCAAAGTAAATTAATCATTTGAATTGCTGGACACAGATGTGAACTAGAATTAAAAATTTAGTATCTTAATTAAACGATGTTGTGCGATTTTCCAAGCACCAGTTTCATACGTTGTGTTCAAAAGTAGAGTTTTGTTTTGCCACCGTTTCATGTTTAACTAGCTATTGCAATACTAAAGTGGTTTCTTACTATACTGTGTAGGCCTATTCAAGCCAGATTTTTCAATGACCATAGTGTTGCCAAGAATCAATCAAACAATTAAGCTTTAGTCTACATAAAAAACAAACAAAAGAGTCTGTATGATTTCAAGATTACATAACAATAGTACATTCACAATAATTTAGTGCTATTAAAGGTTTTCAAATTCTTGAATGATTGCCAACCTTTGAAACTTTTGAGAGTACCAGTAGAGAATGATAACCAGTTTGATTAAAAGGATTGTTGAGACCCTTTGTTGCCCAGTATTGCATTGAAGTATTACATGGAATATATTATTTCTTATTTCTAAAGCTTAGTAGCTCAAAGAGCAGAGCCATACTTTGCTGTTTTAAGTATAAATTGTGCTAATTGCAAGTGTTTACTACTGTTGCATGTGAGTTTAGCCAAACAGTTTGTATGCAGAGCACTTAGAGAATAGATGGCATTTTTAGTACAGACATACGCCATATGCCAACAGTTAAGATCTTGGTCCAGTATCTTGGAATGTGCTGAATGGAAATTTAATAGGTTGATTACCTAAACAGAAACCCGCCTCTCACAGCAGATCTCAAAGCCAAGAAACAGTTGAACATGACAAAAACTACTGGATGACACTAGAAGTTTTAAATATATCATAAGGTCCTGCACTTGTTGTCTTGACTTTGCATACAAAGTGTTTTGCTCTTCACATATTTTCTCTTAACTATGTTGAGATTATTTAGCCTTATTTTAAAGGTGTATATCATCTATGTTAGATCTGTGCTATGAAGTTTGATATTGGGAGCCTAGGGGCTCTACTTTATCTTGCCATTTGATGGAACTGCATATTGACATTTGCATTACCTTAAATATGTTTAAACTAATTCACACATTAAATGTGGAAATAGTTCAGAATTTTTGCAATGAACTTGTGTTGGTGTTCATATAATCCAATCTATTTCTTGTTTTGACTCAAAATACAGATGAAAAAGCTTCTTGGTTATAGATTTTATTTATTATCAATAACTTACACTGAGGATTTTAGGCAGAGAGTCAATGGTTATTCTAGTACCTTTGCAATGCCCACTCGTCACCATAGTCCCTAAGTTCATTTAGACATTTGTTAGATAGCCATTGCATATATGAAAAGTTCAGCTTTGCCAAAGGAGGCAAGAGGATTAAATTTCCCCCAGGGCCTCATTGAAGGCATAACAGAGATAATTGGGCTCTTAGGAACTAAGTACAATGGGGCCCGTGTGCTAGAGGCTGTAAGCACAGTATGACCAGAAAGCACATGATAAAAGTAATTTATTGCATGCCCCCTTTTTACCAGGGAACTAAGGTGGCCAAAGCTGGGGACTTCACTGAGTGCCTTCACTTAAAATACTTCAAGGTCTAGGGGCCTCATAAAATGAAACCAGCAGTGATATTCTGCAGTTAATTCCCAGGACCTCAATTTCTCTGCTCAATATGCTCACAGGGAGCCTCATGTTTCTGTTCATCCTCCTGGGGTTCTAAAATTTCTTGGTGGCCCTGAACAAGTTTGAGAAATGTGCACTTCTAAATCTTCAACTGCAGAATAAGGCTCTGCTAGTGTAGATCACAGAGATGCTGGAGCATATTTTTGAGTGAGGGGCTGTAGACAAGTGACAAGCTCCTATTGGGTGTCTAAGTGGGGGTCAGGGGCAAAATCCCTTAAAATCTTTATAATTACACCTCTAGATTGCAAGAAAACTTCCTTTATGAATATAAAATTGCATCCTATCTTAGGGTATCTAATGTATGACATCATACACCAATAAAAACGTGCGGGGGCTGCAGCATGCCAGGATCACCCCCATTTCCCTTGTACTAGGATCATAGACAGTGGAACTGTCAATGCAATGAGCAAAACTGATGGTGCAGAACACTTCTATATACAACCTCAATGCTTTGTTGAGGGCAGTGAATTCCTTGCGTTTCAACCGCATCCAGGCCTGCCTATGATGCGACAGAAGCCGTGAAAGTAATGCTAGATGGCAACAGGATTTGGACATAAGGTACACCTAAAAGCGTTTGATAACCTTTTGTGTGTGAAGCGCAGCAAAATCTTACTTATTTTCAGAGGTGTTGTGGCACCTGTAGAGTAAGGGGGCCAAATTCAAAGATTTACCGATAAAACACAACTCAAAATATTTATCTTTACCAGCAGAAAAAGTCTGACAATTTTCCAACGAAACATTGCAATTTCCGAAAATCCGACGATTTTCGATAAATAGGTGGCCACCCCTCTCCGGTCACGGCACCTCTGCTTGTTTCAAATCATGAATGAGGCCACGTAAGTTTTAGCTTACTTGTTATTCTGATGAAAAGTCTAATGGATAAAACTAGTGTCAAGTTATCAAAATTGGCTCAGGCATGCACCTGCAGGGGCATGGGGGCAATGCTCCCAAATGAAAAATGTTGCTTGTTGCTCTCAACAGAATTATCAAGCTGTTCGTTTGATGCATGTTATTTTTGCTTGTCATCCACATGGTGTGTTTTGCATGGAACTAGATTAATAACTTTAAGGTAATTGGTAAAGTGAAGAAGGGGAAATTATAACACACCCTGACTTCTAGAAGCAGAAAAGCAAGCAGAGGCGTCGAAACAGGTGGAGCAGTGGCGTGTTGGCCAGGGGGGCCGAAGGGGCACGTGCATCCTGAGAATGACTTGTTAGGGGCGCTAAACTGAGAAAGCGATATTTTAGCATACTGTTTGAGGTCTGACGGAGCGCCATTTTTAAAATTAGTGAAGTGCCCCTCTCTAGAAAATACTCTCTGAGCGCGCTACTGCGGAGGAGAACGAGGGGCACTGGCCCCCCGCCTTTTCGCAAGAAACTAGAACGTTTCACTACTTTTTACAATTTGTTGCAGAAGAAGGTGCCATAAAAGACCATTTTTCATTTCTTCATATTCCAAAAGCTTTGGAAGTTATGCTGCAACCAACGAGATAAACAGAATCATTTTCATTCATTGACTTCCAGAGTAAATTAAAAGCCATGCTTGCGGAGAAAAATTGGAAAAACAAAAGGCTATCTGTTTCGTTTGACTATTAAGTTTTATACATTATGTTATTGTGCAAAATTTCATTTAGCTGTGTGTCTATATATATATATATATATATATATATATATATATATATATATATATATAATGTATATATTTATATTTCTTTGTATGTATCATTGTCAGCAGATTTTAACATGGGGCCCCTGTAAAGCAGACTTTAGATCTGGTGATTTTCGATTCTAGTCACCAGGCCCTTCCATCTTGAAAGTTGTTTCGACCCCCCTGACAAGTAATGCATATTGCATCAGTGATTGCACCAGAGCATTCAATATTTATTTAGAGGTGGTGTCACATGGTAGCATTGTTTGCCGCTAGCTGGGAGCCCTGGACTCCAGTGAAGTCATTGATTGTCTTGCACCAATGCGCACATTCCTGGGTGCATTCAAAACGGTGGAAAAGATGACATCGCAATCTTGCTAAGTATGCCGCGAAAACAGCTAATTGTGAAAGCAGATCCGTTATGAATTATACAGCATTTTGTTGCAAGGGAGATTTAAGTGAATATGTAATCTCTCAACAGGGACTGTACAAGTGAAAGCATGGTGCTATGGCAACAGAATAGAGACTAGGCCAGTGGTCGTGAACCTATGGTTCGCGATCCACATGTGGCTCTTTTCAAGACTGCATCTGGTGCTCTGTATCGCAGGCAAATCTTAGTAGATTTTCTTCAAAGCATTGCAAAACAGCGAATACGTCCAAAAAGGCCTTTCAAAGTTACCACTTGTGTAGTCTTCAGTTATCATATACCCCGGAATTGCTAAGTCTGTGTCAAATAAGAAGACTTCATGGTCCTATGCGACCCAGGCTGCATTCCATGTCGGTAAGCCCGAAGATGTCCGGCGTGAGCTAGGAAAATCCTTGGCGGACGAAAGAAAATTATGACGTTTTTTTGACTCCGAATCCAATCCTGCTCCGAAATGACTCCAACTCCTGTTAAAATCCTGTTTATTTACAGCTTCTTGAATATAGATACAAAAATGTTTTTTCACAGTGGGAGGCTATTCAGCTTTCTGATTCCTTGCGGTCCATTTTTATTTGTGAGAACTTACTTTATTGAAGTGTATAACAACATATAGATCGGAGTGATTGCCCAGTGGTAGAGCGTCTGCCTCACAACCGGTAGGTCGTGGGCTCGAGCCCCGTCCGAGTCATACCAAAGACCTTAACAATGGTACTCACTGCGTTCTCGTCTGGCACTCGACATATCAGAATGGAGTGGGAAAGTTGAACTCGCGGAGCTACCAGTGGACTAGCCCCCCGCTGTAGCTTTCACTGCATTCGCAGACGCGTGGCCTAGGGCTATAGAAACGGAGATGGGCGCCGCCCTTTGGGCGCGGGAAAGGACTTTGACTTTTTTTGATAACAACAAATTTTGTAACTTATTTGCATTAATTTTCATTGCGTTCCCTTATTAAAGTTTTGTAAGTTAACGTGATTATGAATTGTGGTGCAAGTCAAATTTTTCATACTGGACTTCTTTACAAGTGAAGAGCCATAAGCCAAAAAAAAATCAAAATTGAAAGCTGAAATGATTTTGCTTCGCATTTTTCAATGCTCAACATAATAAATAATCACAGTTTAAAACAAACATTAACAGGTTTCTTCTAAGTTATGATATTTTACTGAGTGTGCTAAAATTATTTGAAAAAATTTGCTCTCAAAGTTAATGAAACAGCTTCCGCATCATTGAAGTCTAAATGAACCCATTGGATCACAATTCCAAAAAAAATAGTTGGGGTTGTGATGTGAATACTGAATAATGATCAAAGTGGTGGGTATTGGCTCTTGTTATCATATTTCATGTTAAATTGAATTTTGCTCAATTTTACTAATATAATTAAAGTTTGATTTAAAACTGAAACTGCCATAACGTAACTCCGGCTCCGCTCCTGATCCGGCTTTTAAAAAAATCTCAGCTCCGGCTCCTCATCCGGCCAAAATAGCTAAACTCCGGGTCCGATTCCGGATCCTACTTCGGCTTCATATCATCTTTGATGCGCAGTATCATTTGAGACAATGTGCTTTCAGCGTGCACTTTTCAAACCCTTCAGTCAGTAGACTAGAGACAACTATTCTGTTTCATGGCCCACTTTTCAAAGGTATACCTTTTCAGCTTGCAAGATACACGACACGTCAGTAGCTGTACCAGGCATGTATCTGCAAGGTGCACGGAGGCGCAATACCCAGCAGGGCATTTCTTAACATAAAAAGTGATGGAGAAATTCCCCACTAGCCCCTTGTATTGCCCCACCACTTAGTACGATTCTGAATCAGCGACTTTTTTGTTTTTCTCTTATTTGACATACTTGTACACTTCTATGTATTTTTCGCTCTATGGTCTAGACGAAAGCTATTTAAGAGTGCTTTACCAAGCCCGTTAATCTGTAGATTCTGCATTTATCTAAAGTGCCCTTTTCTCAGATGCCCCAGCAGTAAAAAAATCCTTTTAAAGTGCCCTGATGCCCAGGGACGTATTAAGAGGTGCCTACTGGGGGGGGGTTCGCTTCCGCAACCTTCAGGTGCCTGAATAACGATGCTATGGTAAAAACCCTCCTTCTACCATTTATGAAATCAATATTGGTTACCTTGTGCTCTCTCACTCTCCTTAATCCCCTGAGTCTCCTTCACAATTCCAGCCTTCATTATAATATCATCCCCATTTTTCCCCTTTTCAATTTTAGTCTTGTATGAAAATTTATTTTTGTTGTAGAAACCACAAACCACCCTATAATCTCATGAAAAACGATCCTATTACTACAAGAAGGAATTAATATTTTGAAATCTACTGAATGGTACGGGAGCATTGCGTACACGTTTTTTTTATAAGAAGAAAGTTTATAAGAAATTGAGGCTCAAATGGTCAAAATCTTCAGAAAATTCTAAGAAAATCAAGAAACTCAATTTCCAAAATTTAGTGTTTTATAGGCCAAAAATCGAGATTTCGTCGTTTTGCATTCAGAATGTTAAAGATGGAATTCAAATTCTAGTATACAAGATTAATAACGAAAGTGCAACCCATTTTAGCAAGTTTATTTCAGTAAAAGTTAAGAAAAATTTAAGAAAATCTCAGGCTCAATTTCGGGAAAAGTTAAGAAAATTGAGGCTCAGGCAAAATAATGTGTTTCTTATAAAACTACTTGAATTTCCAAGACTGCTATTAGTGGCCAGGACCACTCTAAACTAGGCACTGCCCCAGTGGTTCTAAAAGTCAGGGTCTGCGATCCTTTGCTGGACTGCTAAGGGCTTCAATTTTGCAATCACGTATGGCTTATATGTAGCTTATTTGATCTCCGTTGTATCCTAGCTGCGTTTGGAAAGCAAGCTGTTGCTTTTCAAAAAGGGCACTTTCATCCTCTTGCTCCTCCAAATGAAAGACAGGAGGGGCGCTTGCTCTCCTATGCCCCCCTTTCTGGTATCACTGGCAACAATAGCATTTGAAGCTAATAGTCTCACATTGACTAAAACATTGATTAAAAAATGAGCTTATATAATTGCATCAAATAGTACTGGGAAATTTGGCAAGCCCTCACGAACTTGCCTAATCAATATGCACCCTGCAAATCTGGTTTAGAAATGCGGATTAGTGACTAGAGCATGTGATCCACCTCTAATTGTCATTGGGTTCAACGTACTCAAAATTCAAGGTGCTGCCATCACAATCAATTAAAACGCCTTTAGAATGCTAAGAAATAGTCTATTCAAACCACAGAAGGCAACAAGTATTCCCAAGGCCTTCTAACATCATACGTAGGCAGGTGCACATTGTTGAAGAAGGCGACAAATACACACAACAGCTATAATAGCCTACTTCACAATGATACCAACTGAATACTGGATTCTATCTATTAAGAGCCGTGGCGTTTATATCATCTTGACGCCTATGGCATACACATCAAGCGAAAGTCATATATGGATAGCATAGGTGTCAAATCTTGATTGCCTAACAAAGGAATCACTACGAAAGGATTCCTTCCAATAAAGTTCCGAGAATTCGTTCGAGAAGCGCGTTTTGGCGGTAAATAGTGTATATTCTTTGCGAAAAAACTGACAACACATATTTTCGAACAATTGAAAAATATTTTGCAAGAGTATTCAGAAGGCTTCAATTCACATATGTATAGGGGGCAGGGACTCCGTAGTTCGAGCTTCAAAGCGTCTTGAAAATGTTCTAGAAGCAAGAATGATAAGTGCAGCGAACCAATCTATTCTGTGATGATGATTTCACTTACCATGCGGCCTATATTGAAAGGTATCATTTAAATGAGGAACTACGGCATTGCATAATCTTACAACTGCATCAAATTTTAACTTTTCCTTTACTTATGAATAGCTTTTGGTTGAACCGTTAGCTTTACGGGCTGGGAAATGTTAAGTAATCCTCTGGTTATGTCATTTTTGATTGAAACAGATGAACGGACAGTAATATCAGAAGTTCTCTTGGGTTTCAGAAATGCAAGCACCTTTTCCTCGTCTACGTCTGTTGAATGTTTCAACACAATTGAAATTTCAACGCAAGAAGACTCTAAAAAACAAAGCAGAGATTATAAATAACCAATTTCAGACATAAACATATGCCAATAA
>WIPJ01000156.1:69141-81938 GCA_018155075.1 Cassiopea andromeda
TATATATATATATATATATATAAATATATATCTATATATATTTATATACACATATACACACACATATAGTACAAACATTACCTCTCAGGATAGATGTGGCTCATAACCCAAATGATTTTAACAGCAGCCATTCTCACTTCCTCATAATCATCAACCAATGCATCTGAAGCTTTTTCATAAACATTCAGACCCAAACTTTGGCTTCTATGGTGCAGAGTAAGCTAAAAAAATGAATCAAAATCTACTTCAGTTCTTTGACTCAGACTTCACATAGACTTTCTTGAATTACTTTTTGCTAATAATGAAATCATTGGAAGAAAAAGACAAAAATGATGCAAAGTCATTGACTGGAAAGATCATAGCATTTATCATCTCACTGTAATTCACATGTATATGAATCACGGTGAGAAGATAAATAGCATTTAGTCTGATGATGAAGAGCTTTACATTTATCATCTAAACTGCAGTAGCTTCATTCTCTTTTGAAGGATTATGCTTGTTAATTGTTATTTTTATTGCATGTTACACTTAGTTTGCATTGTTTCTTCATCTGATCTGTGTGTGTGTATATAAAATGTCTTCAGAGAGCAATTGTACGTGCAAAATCATTTTCATGTACTAATTACCACATGTGAAGTATTTAGCTCATGAAAAGGCCTGTATAAAAATCTACAATGTCTACTAACACAATGAACTGACAACATGCTAGAAGATTGGAAATGTCACTATTTCATAGACCATTACAAATCAGGATGAATGAGAATTTACTGTAGACCTACCAATGCTTGTAGTGAACTGGCTCGAGCCCGAGGGTCTTGATCAGTAGAAAACTCACAAAATAGATCTTGAAAATCAACAAATCTACCACCACTCATTTTCATTCCATCTTTGGGAGATAGCTGACTTAACAGTTGAAGGCACAAGCATCGCACATCTTGATGAGAATCTGTCAGTTTCTAGGACAAATCCAGAGGGGCTTTAAAAAGTTATAATAAATTACTGCTTCTTCAACACATTGCCAGCATAGTTAACTCTTGATGAGACTGCCAGAGGTAATCCAAAATTAGTCCTAATTACTAGGGGTGCCAATTAAGCAGAGGAAAAGATATGAAAATGTTGCTAGGTTTTTTAATATGGAAATAGTAAATTGTCCTATATAGCTTGAGCCTTAGCTATCCAGGATCATAGCTATCAGGTATTAGATATACATGAATACTTCCCATTTAAACATTATTAGCAGTATTGTGATGATCAATTGTGCCTCACCTTGTAAGCAAGCTTCAATATCTTTTGAACTATATCTGCCTAATGACAGAGAATGAAACAACATTAGGATTAAACTAACACAAACAGAAGTGCCATAAAGAACGCTTTGATTCTGTAAAGGGTTACTTTTTACTAATTTAGCCTAATATATCTATCTTCTAAAGTCTGATATGGCTGCACTATTCAAAGCAATCAAACCAAAGTTTTTTTTGTAATTGCCCTGAAATAGCAATATAACTGCTAGCTTTAACACACAGTGAAGGAGCAAGTTGATTAATTATTAGAGCTTCTGTTTGATGTGCTAATGATAGTGAGTACCAACCTTATCTCAAATGGTACTTCATTATCTATGCCCTGCTCATTCTGCAGCAAATATTGAAACTGGTGGCAAATTGCAGGAATATTTCAAAAACATTGAGAACTAGCTAAAAAAAATCCAAGGCTACAAACAATACTCAAAACCAATCTTTGGATATACTAAAAAAACAACCTTCAGATCAATATGTTATAATTTTCTTGATACATCATAAATCTATATTTTGATGAAGATTATTACCATCTGAAATCTGCGAGTAAAGACCTGTCAACAAAGGAATTCAATGAAGCAAAGTAAAATGACAAACCTTGGATGGTATGAGCTGTCCAATTAAACAAAATAGTCTTAAATATTGCACAAAAACATTGTGATTACCTAGAAAAAAATAGACTGAAGAATAATGTATGTCAACTACATGACAACACATGTATGTACTAAAACTCTATCTAAATAACACTTATAGACCAAGAAAGCAAAATGTTTTTTCTTTCATCTTTCAAAAACCACTTAATAAGATTTCTAATAGACTTTCAATTACTATAACAACCAAATCTCCATACTATGGTGTTTATTATACAAATATATGTTTATTTGTTTGTGTGCCTGTTTTGCATCTATGAAAGTTCATATGAGTTTGGCAGGGATTTTCATCAAAACTTCAGGGGTGTAAATAAAGAAAGCACATGGTGTCTGACATTTTTGGAACTGTGGTATGGGGGCATTTTGAGTCCACAGCAAGGTCCAGGGGTGGAGACTCAGAAAATTTTTCAAAAATGCAGGTTTCTGCAAAAAACAATAACAGCATTCTTCACCAAAAGCATTTAATTACTTAGCTTCCTCAGGAGATCAGAGAAGCTAATTATTTTAGTTCTTGGGATGTGCCAAAATAGCATGACCAAATGTGAGGGTGCCAGCATGGACACTCATCAGGTGAGAATTCCCAAATATCATTGTTTGGCAAATTAATTAATTAATGTTGTGCAACCATGTGTTGACTGATTCACCATTTAGCCCATTCACCAAAGGGGGCATCCATAATGGATTTTCACAACTTGGGGCATGAAGGGGGTTAGCAGCAATGTGGACAAAAGTGAACAGGGGAAGGGAGGGGGCTTCGTTGTAAGTGGACATCCCTTTCAGTGTGGTCTCTGTAAGAGAGAAAGAGGGCATTTAAGGTCATTTTATCATCATCTCCCTGTGTTACAGATTGAATATAAAGATGGAAACTGGAAATAAATACAGCATGCTTGTCTTTTTCAAAGAGTTTTTATCTTACCATAGTTTTTGCAGCTTTTTATTTTTCCTCCAAATCAGTGTCTGGATGGACAGGAGGGAGGGTTGCTAAGCAAAATCAGACAAGCATGGGCTGGGGAGGGAGGGGGTTGAAAACTGGAAAAAGCAAGGGGATATCCTTTATGGATGACCCCAGAGGGGGATTATTGGACTTAGTAAAATTTTTCTCTCAGTGCTACTGGCGGCTTGAATATTTGTGTCAAACATTTCTAGTGTCCAATGGATATCTCCACTCCTGTCATTGCCAAATGCCAACCTGAATTCAAAGGGCTGATGGGTCTGTGCTTTGTTTCTATGAAAGTACATGAGTATCCAAACAAACAAAACTCTTACTTTCTTTTTGAGCAGGATCTATCAAATCATCTACACCAACAAGCCTATTCAAGTTTGGTATTTTCAATATATCCTTCAGAGCCAATAGAATCCTTGCTCTTACTGTGTGGTTATCCTCTTTCCTCAAGCTATCCTTAAGTACTCGCACTAGTTGCTCCCCATCTTCTGTAGAAAATGTGCTTATTGGAGTTTCTGATAAGTGTAGCAAAGCTGTCAACCTATCATTTTGCCTCAAACTGTTAGAAATATCAGCAACCACATGATGTGATGTTGGTAATGTTTCTTTAATCCGTAGTTTAAGTGTAGGAATATGATTCAGCTCTTCCTTAGATTCTGTTACAGTGATACTAACATCTACATCTGCATGTCTCTTTGAAGCCATTTCTAAATCTACATAAGGAAAGGGAAAATAAACACATCATTGACATGAGTTGGCATATTCACTCTTTCATATCTGCTTGTACTATTAAGTGGCATTGTACTGGGCATTATGCCAAATAATAAACAGTAGTTAAATAATAAAATCTAAAGCTTACATCTATGAATACATGTTTCTATGCAAACACATTGTCTGAGATACACATAAGTGTGTGCATACATAAATGTAAAATTTATGACGTGACTTTTATGTGGCATCTTTATATGTATACACAAATTGTCTGTGATACACATAGGTGTGTGTATATATAAAGCTGTGTGTACATCTTTTCCTGTTGATAGAGCAAATGACAATTTTTTTCTCCAGTCACTTGTAACCATAAGGCTAGGCTTAGCAGGCCAAATTCTGTACCTCATAGACACCAATCCAGGAGAAATAGATATGCAATGCATAACCATGCCGCATAAAATTCATATCTTCTACCAAGCAAATCAAAAATACAAAGTAGAAAGTCGGCTTGGAATGATTTTGTAATGTTACCATCTTGACATTAATGGCAGTTGTACTGAAGATCTTCAGTAAAATTGCGATTAATACTAAGATGGTAAGAGATCTCAAGACGTGATTTTGAAAACAAGAGCTCGCTTCAAAAAATGACAAATGAAACAATGTGAATAGCTAATATACCTTGAAAACATGTATCAATCTTTTGCTTACACTTTTAAATAACAATCAAAGACGGGGTTCTACGTCTGCAAGCGTAGATTGGATTTGTGGAAAGGAAATAGTGCTGCTACGAACAGAAAGAAAATACTTCGCCATGTTGGAAATGATGCCTATAAATGAGATTGCCTCTTTTGCGTACAGCTTATCCCAACCTCGATCAGGTAAAGTCAGCCACAAGGTTTCAATGGTGCATGAATTGATTAGTTATAAGTGTAATTTGTCGTTTACATCTCAGCAGTAAAGTAATCATTATTGATGTTCGCAAACAACAAGAGACTAAAAATGACTGGTGACTCAAATGAAGATTCTCCAATGCAATCTGATACCTCGGATACAGATGCAAATGTGATGGCCCCTTCTGGATCAGCTAGCGTAACCGTAGCTCTGCACCCTCTTGTTATTATGAATATTTCAGAGCATTACACCCGTACCAGAGCCCAAGAAGAAATGAAAGATACCAAGGGTATGAAGACTATTTTCTTAATGTTCAAGAATGGTTTAAATGTCAAGTGTGACTTCCCTTATTGTCATGAATTGGGTGGCTTTCCGCTCTTGTTGTCAACCGACAGCTTTTTCTGAAACTGAAGCAATGTAGCAGTCTGTAAAGCATAGTGGATTCTTTCCACAGAACAGAGCCTAATTTTCCTTTTACCAAACCACAAAAATCTCCATAGATTTCCATTGATCTGAGTGGTGCAGTCAGACAATTCCTTACAGAATATACAGGAATCAAGGACCAATCTGCAAAGTGTGGCACATGCAAACGCAAAATTTTGATCAGAAATTTGTCTAATGCACACCAACTTATATGGCTGCACACATGTAATATACTGAATGATTTGCACAAATTTTACAACATAGCTATGCATTCATATGTGCAAACTCATAGAAATTGCGTGGAATTTGTGCATGTCATTCAGTTTATTGCCTAAGTGTATTCCATGTCGAGCTCATGTCAGAGATATGTTTAGTGAACTTTACTTTCATGCCAAAGAAATACAAATACAAAAAAATTCAATTAGGGACTCCACCAAATTTTTGGAAAGATAATGAAAAGGAAGGTCTTTTTGTATGAGTCGTACAACCAATGTGATTTGCATAAACAGAACATGGGCCTGGAGACTTGTCCCCATAAATCCCCATAAAAAATTTTGGAAGTATTGCTCTTTAAAACACTAGAAAATGCCTTTTTGCAGAATAGAATATATCTTGCTTTCATGATTGACCATTCTGCTTTCATCATTGGCCTTTGATATTTTTGCTTTAGTAATTTGAGTCACTTTGCCTGTAGCTTCTCCCCATTACCTTTCTTTGTAGTTTTTGGTGCTCTTTTGGGAAAGCAGGATGGAAGAAGTATAGAGATACTGAACTCGTTTGAACTTCAGCATAATCAAATTGAAAATGATGTGGTCATTAACATGGATTATTACAGGGCCAAAGAGGAACAATGTATGCTTTTTTGATGCTGTTTTTATATCATGGTTTAAAGATGTGTGATTGGTGCACAGAATCTAAGCAATAAAAATACCATGAAATAATGCACTAGCTCAGTTGCATAATTTAAACTCCTTAGTGTATCTTCATAGTGAATTATATAGCTAAAATGTTACCCTATGTTGGGATTTGCAGATGATTTCTGCACTGTATTTTCAAGTGGTGACAGTAATAGCCCAAATGGTCATCAACATGACCTACAACAATCCTTGTGTCCTTTACCAGAGGATAAAAGGAAATGATATTGCTATTATTTTTAGTGAATATAGGAGCCAAGTATGAGTAGTGAGTTTCTTTATTCTAATAGTATGAACAGAAATACATATTCATTTTGATGGTGGAATACTCTGCCTCAGGATAGACTTTAGTAGTGAGATGGCAACAAAAAAGAGATATTCTAGTGCAACTTCATCCTTGAGTGACAAGTGATATAAACATTACTTAATCCATGAGCTGTGACATAAACATACTTAATCCATTAGTGACATAAAGTAATAAATGCTTCAACTCCATACTAGAGCCATCATTTATAGGAAAAGAATGAAAGCTAGGGGGAGCTATCTATTATACCTAAAGGGAACAGAGGAGGGATCAAGATACTGGAAACCTAAATAGACAAAAATTGATTGGTAAAGGTGGTGAGAATGTGGAAGGAAAACATAAACTAAGGGGAAATAGGACAATGTATTATTGATAAACAACTGGGACTAAGGGACACCTAATAGGTGGAAAAAACAAATAGTAGAAAGGATATATAGAAAAGGCATGGATATTGTAAACGCAAAGCAAGAAAACCAAAAACAGACATTCCAGAAAGTGAGAAAGTGAGAAAACTAAAAGTGTAAGAATTAGAATAGGGCTAAAGGAATAGAGGACTGATGGGATTTGAGTGTTGGCCTATCTTTGTGAATAAGTAAGCTTTAATGGATGAGAAGGTCAGAAGAGATGTCATTATGATGGATAATACAATTAATAATGCTAAGAGAGTTGTGTTACTACTTAAGCATATTATATATGATATATAGCTATTATACTCTCTCTCCCCATAATTTTTTCTTGTTTAGTTCTCAGTCTTAACTTTCTGTTAATATTGTATTTATCCAAGTAGCCACCTATAGTCTACCCTACTAAGCAAGGTTTACAGTATTTTTTGATTTATTGTTATTGCTTGCATATATTATATATGATTTATGGTATCTAGTATATATCATGTTATGTTATTTCATTCTGTTTAGTTCGGCAGGTTTTCAAGGACCTTGACTTCTTTGGTTGGTACACTACAGGTGGTAATCCTAATGTAAATGATGTGAAAATCCATAGACAAGTAAGGGTGCAATATTTATGTGTTTTTTTGAGCAAAATTTGACAGGCAAACAGTAGAATTCTATTGTTATTTTGAAACTGATTTTGTTGAGAAGTCCTCATTTAGTTTATTCTACCAGATTTTTGTGTGTACAGCTAGTATATATAGATTGTGGTCTTTCTGGTATACCTTCATTCCACTTACTTATTCACATTTGACAGTCAGCTTTTTTGTTGACACTTATTATTGATACCCTTTTATTAGTAATCCATAATCTATATTTTGTTGAGTATCATAATTTTAAAGTATTAAATTCTTTGTTGCAGATGTCACAAATAAATGAGAGCTCTCTTTTTTTAAAACTAAATCCACTTAGCAAATCATCAGATGTAAGTTGGAATCTCTCAATTACTGGGCTTAGAAATTTTAGTTCTAGTAGATATCTTAGTTGATAGAAATAAGTTGATTTTTTATATTATATTATGCTGGCAATAGGCACTAGGACTTTTTATGTTAAAAGTTCTTTAGAGGCAATATAAACAGTGAAATGTCATTTGAAGCAACAAGTTAGTTAATATAATGTTGTAGGCAGTAGTAGATGCATAACTATTTAAATGATTACACCACAGCATTCATGGGGAATATAAGTTTACGATGCTATTGTCACAGATCATTACTGAAGCTGTATAAAGACCTGCTCAAGCATTAAAATTTTTGTGTATTTTGATATCACATCAATCTTATTAGCCTCTGTATATCATTTTGAAGTTAAGCTGAAAGTACACATGCAATTTTTAGACAATGACATTGTAAGCAACACTTATAAAATAGAGTTTTGTTATTATTGACTCTGGTTAACTTGTTGTTGTAGCTTCCAGTCAAAGTTTATGAATCAATGATAGATATAGTTAATAAAGAGGTAATGCTGAGTTTTCGCATATTCCTGCCTTATTACATATTTTCTTGCTTTCTTGTTTTGTGATTGCCAGCTTGTTTATAATGGTTTAAATATGGTACCATTACATAAATTGTGGTTTGAAACCAAGGTACTCAGCTTTTCCTTTCTTTTCATTTTGTAGTGCATTTGTTTGCCATATTGCATTTAATTAAATAGTTAAGGAAATGTACAAATTAATAAAAATGCTATCTAGGTATAAACTGATTGAGCAAACTTATTGCTATTGCAAGCCATGCTAGTTCTACATGGAAACAGTTAGTACTACCTATTTACAATAATTTGGCCATGCCACACTATAGAAAATCAGGAAAAGCATTCTATTTCTCATTGTCATTCTTACTGTTGTCCATTACTGAGATGTAAAGAATGTAACTAAAGTGTGTAAATTTACACTTTTATGCAAATTTTTAGTGCTTCTGTAGAATGCATTATTGTGCTTTTCCTATTATCATATTGTTTCACATCAAAGGCTAGAGTTCTCTTTGTTGATGTACCATATACATTGGCAACTGAAGAAGCAGAGAGAATTGGTGTGGACCATGTTGCAAGAATGTCATCTGCTGGTAACTCTGAGATTTCCTCAGGTAAAATTTCTCTCTTGAAATGAAATTAGCTTCAGTTATTTTTGCAAGTTTGGCTGCAAAATTTGCTACTGATGTGTTTTATGTTTAGAGTTCATTTTTGCTTTGATATGTAGAACCCTAAGAAATAATTCTTGCAGTATGCATGAAATTTGTTTGTTGCAACTGCTATCATTCCTCAGGTTCAGCAAGCAATGCTTTATGCACAGACAACTTGTTCATGTGATATTTAAGTAGCTCTGTGTTTCTAGTACCAGGGATTTATTGACTACGTTATGACACATTCAGAGGCAGCAATCCCACAAATGATTTTATCTTCTTTGATACCTTTGTATTGTTCTTTGATGTTCTTCTACTTACATTGTAAATTGTAGGTTGGAGTTTTCATATTACCTTGCTCCTTATTATATCACCAATTTATACCCTCTAGCTGCTGAGCACTTACAAGCACAACACAGTGCAATCAAGATGCTTTATGGTAGGATAAAAACCATACTAGAGTATGTAAAGGCAGTCAGGTCTGGTGATATTCCAATGAATCATGAAATATTGAGAGATTGCAAAAGTCTTTGCCAGAGATTGCCAGTACTTGATTCAGCCCAGTTTCAAGAGGACTTCTTTGATGTGAGTCAAATACATCTTTCTGAACCAATTCAAATCCTGCTGAATGCCAAAATTTCACCCCTGAAACCCAGGGACATTGAAGTGATTCTAACAGTGGAGGGGCCTGGTCACCAGGGTCTTAGATAAGCTTGAAATTCTACTTATAAATTTGTGTTGGCTACAGCAGTACTTTCAAGGCTTTTGGAATATGAGTAGTGCTGAACACTGCAAAACCGCAAAAGCTGAAAATTGTCAAAAACCACACAATGATAAAACCAGAAAATATCACACTCAAAACCACAAAAACCACAAAACCAACTTAAGAAGAACATCATTAAAATTGAACAGAATTCCTTCAAATTTAGATGCATACATAGCTAAATATAGCATTGCTTAAATCAATATACTGAGTAAATTTTAGTCCAGAAACTAATTATTTAAAGTGGTATTGGAATCTGGAAATTGGTCCTGAAATTTTCAAGAACATTTCATTGAGTATTTTGTACTTTGAAGAGGTGATCCAATGTTCCATTATAAATTTTTTGTCTGCTGTTTTGTCTTTAATTCCATAATTGTTAGAATGGTTTCACAGTTTTCTAAATTAAGCCATTGCCATCATTTGGGAAAAGTTTACCCTTCTTTGATTCCTAACTCACTTTATTCTTCAACAGTCACACTCAGTTAGTTCAAACTTTTTGGTATAAGGATAGCACCTATCTACATTACCATTTATTCTGGCTTCAGAAGTGTCCTATTTGACCAGAACTGGACCAATCAGCTTGCATGCACTAACATCGTCTTCCAGATAATCTGAATCTTTTACTCTGAATGAATGATTGCAATCCTGTTGATGATTACCACACATTTATTTTATTTGACTCATTTTTATCTAAATGCTCTTGTCCACAAGTCTAGACCTGTAAACCTCTCAAAATTTCATATATACATAACACATTACATATGAAATGTTATGAAAACTGCAAAAAAAATGCCACAAAACCACAAAAACTGAAATCTCAAAAACCGCATTCTGTGTTGAACACTAGATATGAGCAAATGAAAAATGGGCCTTTTGTAGTACCGTTTTCTGCAAAAAATTTAGAAAATAGTAAAGTATACTATCTTCTGCAAAAAGTTGGGACAGTGCTCCCAGCCCCTTGGCTTTGATGCCCCTGCTAAATCCTGAAATATGATGAATAGTTTCTTGAAGAGAACTTACTCATGCTTAATTGCAGAAGATATTTGTTTTGATTAATTTAAACAGAGTGCTTTCAAAATGAATAATGGAGTTTTATTGTATCATGTGTGACTTTGGGACATCCTGCAGCTTTTTATGTGACACAGTTTGTGTCCACACATTCATTTCTAACTCAATAGTTTTTTCTATGTACCTAGTGCATCAAGCTATAGATACATTAACTGCACAGGCTACAGTTAAGAGAGACACTTTATATATGGTGGTGAAAGATGCTGTTATATAATTAGCATTCAAACAACTAAGCAAGCTGTTTTGCTGCTTCAGGTTTAGGGTAGCAAAAGTCTTGAATTGTTTGTCAAAATCTGTCTTCTTTGGCCAACAATTTCTTTATCAGAAACATGTCAGTCGCATGATATTACCTGAGTTCAAATGTTTATCTATCTACTACTGGTATAGTAAGTGTAAGATTAATGAATCTAAGATTTATCATTTCTCCAAACACCTGATATCTTTTTGGCAAAGGGTTTTGATCTTCCATTACCATTGTTATGCAGCAATGCAATGATGTCATGTTGATGACTTATCTGTTCAGTATAACAAAAGGCTGTAACACTGCAAGTGATGTAAGTCACCTAGAAATATTTTTCTTTTTGTTAGTTCAGTCAAATTCAAATTTTATGTTCATATTTTAGTTCATTTTCATGTTCAACATTTACATTTGTTTTCTCAGTGAAGTGCACACTTTCACAAAGAGAATCGTTTTTTGTTTAACTGAGATTTTCTTAAGATTTTCTTAACCATAACTTTTTATGCCATATGCTGGCCAGAACAGGCTACCTTGTCTCTGTTACTCTTTTAAGTTAGCATTTGCCTATGATCTTTGGCATTTTGAAGGAGAAGAAAGGTAATGCATCTAATAATGAGAAGGAATTAGCTTTTTATTAGATATTTATTTTTGACGCACAGAAAAACTGAATTTTGAAACTTGAACTTTGTGTTTCTCTTGAGATTTTCTTAAGATTTCAGCCTTTTGAGACTAATTTTTCTTCAAAAATTTTTTCTTATAGAGAAACATGTATTTTGGCTAATAGAGTAAAATAGCAAATGTGTGATTAGATGTTGAAACCACATTCAGCAGTACACATTTATCTTTTGTAAGAAAAAATTTGATAAGAAAATTAGGCTCAAATGGCCAAAATCATAAGAATATCTCTAGGCTCAATTTCGAAAATTAAGTATTTTTGGTGGCCATAGCGTCATTATTTTATTCAAGATGTTAAAAATGGAATTCAGATTCGAGTATACAAGATTAGCAAAGAAAGTGCACACCATGTTAGCCAGTTTATTTTAGTAAAAGTTAAGAATATTTTAAGAATATCTCAGGCTCAATTTTGGGAAAAGGTAAGAAAATTGAGGCTCAGGCAAAATGTGGTTTTCTTATAATAAACTTGTACAGCAATAACGGCAATAACACAGCAACAACATCACAACAACAACAACGCAACAACAACGCAACAACAACAACAACAACAACATAATGGTTTTTGTTCTAAGAGAGAATGTGTATATCAACATCATAAGCAGCATGCAAAGTAGATGTTGCCGAAAGTTACGGGGTGAGCACTCCCTCAGGTTGCACCCTTGGTCACCGTGCCTGCCAGTCTTGAAATTTTACGTCATTAAATATCTTCACTCGTTTCGTCCTTCCTTTCCTTGTTTTTATTCTATCATGCTATATACCTGTTAGCAGCAAAACAACGATGGTCAAAGAGTGACTTAACTATCCTTTATTTTCGCAGCTAATCAACAAGTTCAATTTGGTCTACGATCGACATAGCATTTGTCGGCGAATGAGGGGCCTTCTTTATTGAGTTTCCTTCTACGCACTGTATAAACCAAAGGTTTCTCTGTAAACATTCAAACACAAATGTATGGATTTCTTGAAAATTCAGTTCATCAGTTGGAAGCAAAGAACACTTCCATGTATGGTTTGTTTCACTTGTTAAGTGCAGTTGATTTCCCACGCCAAGGAGTGAGCGGTTTCCTACTATGGATACAATCATTAAGTGCGAAGTGATACACTATAAAAGAGCATTAATTTGTAAAATTCTTATCTTCAGTACTTATTCATAGATGGTTCTATTTACTTTACATCTATCAGAATAGCATTCCATTATTAAGATTGTATATGTGAAAAAGCACATTTCTCTTCGTTTTTTCCTTTTGACTTATCTGTAAAATATCAGATGATGCTTATGACTGCATTTTCTTTCACACTTTCATTGATGTATCGGATCGAAATACTATACAAGTTTTAATAAATACATAAATATATATATATACATAT
>WIPJ01000156.1:85114-96214 GCA_018155075.1 Cassiopea andromeda
TATATATATATATATATATATATATGTATATAGAAGAGTAAGCTGCTCCCTATGTGGTGTTGTATCGTAGTATATTCTAGTGAAGTAATATGTAATAAAAGTCTATTGATAAATCATCACATTACTCGTTTTTATCAATAGGCTTTCAGTTTATATTTCATATTTGGATTTTTATTTGGAAAACGTCTGAAATTATCCTAGAATGGGTGTAGCTTACTGTCATATCAAACACCATGAATGTTATGTGTGTTCATTTTACTACATCTAGTACAAAACGTAATCCACCAAAAAATTATAAAAGATATCATCAAAAATGACGTCCTCCTACTATTTTGGGGTTTTAAAATGCAAATAAGAATGATTTTCAGGGTTTTGGAAATTGTTATTTGGCGTTGGAAAAGTTTTAGAAATTGTTTAAAAGAGTTTGTACGAACGCTGTTTAAAGGCATGCAGGGTATTGATAGCTCTAGAATTGTGATTCTTGACGACATTTACATTCTATTAAGAAATAAGCACGTTTATGCTCTTTTTCGTTATTCATATTTCGTTATTTAAAGGAAGATA
The DNA here is from genome assembly GCA_018155075.1 of Cassiopea andromeda. Taxonomy (NCBI): domain Eukaryota; kingdom Metazoa; phylum Cnidaria; class Scyphozoa; order Rhizostomeae; family Cassiopeidae; genus Cassiopea; species Cassiopea andromeda. The sequence continues at coordinate 85,679 of WIPJ01000156.1, forward strand.
TTATGTGGAAGCTTATGGCACTACCATGATGTCATAGCTATTTCTGCTGCTTGATTTCTATATGTTTTTGTCCAGAAAATTTTCCTTGATCCAGTGTTGAAACTTTTATAACTTTTTCACGATTTCAGTTTTCAAAATTTCTTGAAGCAGTCTTGGGATAACTCATAATTTGTTTTTTAATTTTGGTCTTTTCTGCTTGAACTTAAAAGAATAATGCAGAAACCTGAAAAAACAATGCACAAACTGTTAAAGATAGGTGAACATAAACATAGCACAAAAATGAACATGTTCCGGCGCGCAACTAGGATAGGAGCTCTGGGGGGCTAGACCTCTGCCCTTTTCAGCAAAAGAACGAAAGGGCCCTTGTATGTAATACCCTCTCTATTCAACAAGGGCGTTTCTTTAACATGGAATAGGCGTGGTTCCAAAGATCTTCCGGGAGCTTCGCTCCTAATTCCATAATTTCCCTTCTCTACTGTGACAAGATATAGCAGAAAGAATTACTGGCCTTCAGAGCAACGATGTCAGTAAATCTCACTCTAATTATGAATCTGCAGAACAGTATTGGCAGACCGTATCTTCTTTGAAAAGTCTTAGTTTGCCCTTTTTCGTGGATTGGACCCCTGCCCTTGAAAGTTCCTAGTTGCACGCTTGACATGTTTAACAAAAAATGAACATAAAGTCATTCTATACATCAGGCTGGTTGTGGAAGGAGGTCAACCTAGTTAAAAGTACGAAAGCTTTTTGGGGGCTCATCCCCTTTGTCGAAGATATGTTGGGCTAAATAAGTTCTTAACTAAACATTTGCCAAGGAGGAAAGAGGAAAGGTACATCATTCTTATAAGTGCGAAAATGGGCGTGACTAAAAGCTGTTGGGGGGGGCGGGTGTTTTGACCGATTGACCAACTATTGTTACTAAAAACAAAGGTGACAGAGAATTCTGTTGCCAACTCTCTTGCAGCATGGCTGCCTTTTGACTAACTTTCTTGTAAATTTGAACATATTGGGGGGGGGACACTTTATACCAAGTTTACCTCGTGGATTTCCATATGTATTAGAAGGAGAACAAGAGATTTATAACGAATCTCATTTTACATCTGATTTTGGTTCTCAAGAAATCCTATACTTGCTCTTTTTCACATACTAAAGTCAAGACCTCGGGATACTTTGTGACTAAGTGTTGAGTAACGCTTTAATAATTAACGCGGTACAGAAATTAACGCGAATTAAATTAACGTTGGCGAGGACAAAATCGCGTTAAGGTATCACTATATAAGGTATTGAACTTTCTTAGCTTTTTGAGTAGCATAGCTACCTTTGTGTAAAAATGCGTGTGCTATTTTATGCTAGAGCTTAGATCCAGCATTACGTGCTAATAAACCTGGGCTAAAGGACTTGAAGTATACAGTAAGGGGCCAGTCATTTACAACTCTGGGTTAGTATGAATTGAAAAATAAAAAATTTTTTAATGGTTTTGCACTTCTTCTCAGAAAAGTAAAGGTAGTCCCATATACTTTCGTACGTAGGGGAGTGCCTGTTAGATAGGACACTTATGCTGAGCCATCGGTATTTGAGGTATGGTGGCCAGTTCCTTTCCTCGCCGCCTTTATCTCCCCAGTGTTCCCACTGGGTACACATTTGCTGCTGGGTGAACAGTGAGCGAGCGTTCAGTCAGGGCATCGAGTCGGGCTCGAACCGCAGACCTTCCGCATGGAAGGCATGCGCTCTAACCACTATGCTACCTCGCTCATGTACTTGGTCTATTTTTGTAAAAAAAATACACTCAATATAAAAACTTATAAAAATATCACTAAAGCTCTATTAAACTACTTTACAATGCTTCTACACGAATGATACCTCGGGGAGCAAAATTATATGTCTGCCCCGAGGCCATTACATAAAACATAAATACACGGAGAAATTAAAAAAATTACACGGAAAAAACTTGAGAAAATTTCATTTGAAAAAATTTCATATCCCATTGAGAAATAAGAACAATATTGTAAACCACAATATTCAAAAATATTCCAAAAAGTTTCCCATTGTCCTACGGAGGGGTATGGGGAGCAAATTCCCCCCACTTTTTGCCAAGATCATCCTCGGTATTTCTTTAAAATTAATGGAAAAATAATTAAGGGGGAGAAGTAGCAAGCCTTGAGATTAGTAAAGGGCATGTGCCCTACTTCTATAGCCCTTGTCACGCTCCTGTTCATACCCGCCCCAATTCCAACCCGCACCGGTATTCACTGACTCCTGAGTACGGCAGAAGTTGGATTTTTGAACGTAAACTGCTAGCAATTCCTTGATTTTTATTTGGCTTATGTATGAGGGGCATTAAGGTAGGATCCACCCTAATGCGTTTTCGTATGAAAACGCATACATTTAGATGCATCTAAATGTATCTAAATGAATCTTAAGTGCAAAAACCCATCTAATTGTATGTGTTTTCATACGAAAACGCATTAGTATGGACGCTACCTAAGATGCAATATGACTTGGTTCACGCATCTGCTTGTGTAGAAATAATCGAATTAATGTGGCGTGGTTCTTGCCTTAATAATGCTATGGTGTTCTGCGGGAAATACGATAAAAATAGAGATAAAAGGCTTACATTTCTAGTAATCAACGGCTTAGGTGAATTAGTATTGAGCCACAAAATATTACAATTGCAGGAGTCTGGGCATACTGAAGAAATTTTCCTCCAAACACTCCAGAATATGAAACTTCTGTTAATGAGCTAAATTTTTTCAGAAAGCCAAAACCAGATGCGAATCCAAAAAACACTTGACCGGAGGAAGAATTCGTCAGATTTTGGTTATTTGACTTTAGTATCTAAATGAAGACAAATTCTAAAAACAGGTAAATGGAAATACGGTCTAACTGTAGGTTTTGACTCAATCCAGGCTTCGTCTTAAATCGTCTCACTACCGAGTGGTATTTTAACAGGCTGTAACTATGCTGCCTTCAGATTCTTCAAATTCTTCGTGCCTGGAAACTTGCTAATTGAAAACCGTTTTGAATGGTGAAGATCAGTTTTTCGCTCATTTTGATTTCTTCTAATGAGAAATTCTGTATTCTGGTATTACCAAGAGCGGGACTACTAGTGACGCATATACCTTATCCTGAATTATTTTGCTTCTGCAAATGACAATGAATTTCATACTAAGGAAAGATCTTCACCTGATTGATTGTTCATGAACTATCATTGATTTGTAAATAAAATTGAATAACGCCACCCCTTTCATTGAGTGCTTCGGTAAACCACAGTACGTGGTTATAAAAGACCCCGTGTTGAAGTGATTCGAACACGTGTGGAGGTCTTGTAACAAAGGAGCTGATAAGCATGGTCGTGCTCTTTGATGAAAATATCATCTCAGACATCTTCAGTTAACCTCTTCATACTTGACTTGATTATATGTCCTATTTTAGCAGATCCTGGTACTATTCGAAAAGATTAAGTATCATTCCGCTGATAAATCTTAATATACTAAACACTTTTAACGTCTCAGTTCATTATTCAACTGATCTATTACCCTTCTTGAGTATATCCGGTTAAGTCTCGTTCATCACAAAGCATCCATGGAACCAGCTTCCTAATTCTTAATTGCTTCTTTTTCATATTGAAAAATTCTTTAGACATCTTTTTTTTAGTAGTGTAAGTTCTTCAAATAATCAAATCTGCATTTGAGTTCTAATTAAAATCGTTCCTTATAAACAGCATGCATTTTTTCTTTTTTTTTAGTAAGTAATGTCGGGGAAAGGCCGTAGGGCCTATAACAAAACCCCGACAAAGGAAAAACTGAGAAAATGAGGGAAAGTTTAAGTAGAAAGGGAGACAAGATCGTTTGTCTATGTTAGATTTAAAAGATGACAAATTGTAGGATTCAGGGAAAGTAGTGGGTGGCAATGAGTTCCACCGTTGAGAAGTTCTAGGAATGAAGATAGGAGAAGTTCTAGTAATGACTGAGACTGGATGCTTATGGCTCTTTCCGTACTGGAACGAGGGAGCTAGATGACAGTTTCCCCATTGGCCTCACAATTGCTAGCTAAGATGATAGATGAAACGTATTGTACGCAAGGTTCCTAGCGAACGTGGAAAATGAGCCATTTTTATGAGCAAACTGGAAAGGCTTTGAATAGTCAGGGATTTTTCTTTGCATTTATCCAAGTCAGGAAAGACAAATTGGTTAGCATTTTCATCAATTTATTAATGACGTATACATTTTTTTTATAAGAAAACCATCATTTTGCTTGAGCCTCAATTTTCTTAACTTTTCCCGAAATTGAGCCTGAGATTTTCATAAATTTTTTTTAACTTCTACTGAAATAAACTGGCTAAAATGGTTTAAAACTTTCGTTATTAATATTGTATACTTGAATTTGATTTCCATCTTAACATTTTGAATGCAATAACGACGAAATACCGATTTTTGGCCTATAAAACACATAACTGTGGAAATTGAGCCTCGTGATTTTCTTACGATTTTCTTAAGATTTTGACGATTTGAGCCTCATTTTCTTATAAGCTTTTTTCTTATAAAAAACCGTTACTCAAGTAGTCAAGTGCATTGTGCGATAGTAACTCTCTGTACATAACCCATCTATTAGCGCCATTTTCATTAACTGATTTTGTAAATATTTGAAATGGTTGTTGCTGGAAAAGGTGTTTTTCAATAGCTAAGGAAATTCGATTCGTTTATTGGCTATGAACCCTGTGTGCAGCAATTCATTTTCTGAAAGATCGATCATGCATTTACGCAATGAGACCAACCCTTTTGGCTACACCCCTCTCCCGTGTATTGCTTTGCACTCATTGAGCCGTTTCAATATTTTTGAGATTTTATGAGCTAAACTTCCTAATTAGCTAATGGAATTTCTTTTGGCTTGTGCGTTCACCATGACTGATAACCAAATGTCCCCTGGTTGAAAATGTCCTGTTTGTGTATCATGTTGAATACCCTGTCCGCTGAATACGTCTCTGATACATGCTTTTTTAAAAAAGGAGCCTATTTGCAGACGAGTGAGGTATTTAAAGAACTTATACTACTAGAAAGAATCCCTAAAGAACTTCTGAATTTGAAAAACTCTTACAACTGCAAGCAATCAATAATTAGGAAGCCGGTTCCACTCATTTGCAACCAAAACTAGTATTTATACGTTTAATACTCGTTTCTCCTTTTCTGTTTATGCTTTGGTATTGAATTCAAGCCAGACTTGAAGCAAAATTCAAAGTTTCGATGTTTTCTTGTGTCTGTACCATTAAATGTGCGGTGAAAATTAAGGAACTATTAAGGAACTTTTACTTCTACAATTAGATCAGTAGAAGTCCATGAATAAAGAACTCTTGTAACTAGGCTTTGGGCTAGACCCTAGGGTTCCTTTGAGAGCGATTAATCACTCACCCATCAATATCTATTTCCACTATTGAGAATGATAATCGTCCGCCCCACTCTGATCTCTTACGTTGTTGATCGCACGCACGTAATTCTGAACGTGAAAGCCCTGTACTTCGAGTGTCTACTAAACCATTCTTTTACTTTCATCAAGCAAGTCCATCAGTTGACCGCAAATTTATTATTTAGGAGCAATCGTATTTGTGCCAGGAAAAGAATAATATGGACTATGCTTTTCTGAAAACAAATAATTATATTTAGCAAGGATTTACGGCGCATGCCAAGTTGATGCAGAAATTGAAGAAAAGCTAATGCAGCAGTTAAATTGTGAAGCTTGCTGCTTCTTAATACTTTATGTAAATACCTCAAATACTGCCATTTAAATAAGCGATTTTAGTTCAGAGTCTCTCAGTCTTTTTTCTCTTGCAGCACTAGAAAGCATTTGTGTTACTAGAAGCCCTGAGCTTGAGGCACTTTGAACCATAGACCATGCTTGAATCTACGAATGTGAGAGTCCTCCCCTTCTGTCGGCAGTAAAACAAAGGTTGTCTATTCGACGGAAATCTTCCAACATCTTTGCACTTTTTGCATGATGTCATTTTGAAGGAAACTTAATGTAATCAGACACAACAAGGGAATGACGGAAAATTTAAACCAGATATTCACCAGATGATGCACAATGTCTGAAAGAAGAGTCTTTTTCTGAATAGTCTGTTGGTACTACAGACCTCTACTATAGCACGAAAAAGCAGCAGCATTTTTTGACATACTTAAAATACCACACAGAGACTAGTAGACAGAATAAAACAGCATGTCCCCACGAGCATCAGGAAGAAAAGTAATGCCGTAAGAGAACAGCCACCTCGTATATGTAAAAAGAACAATTCTAAAATTAATTTTGCGTCGGACATAGGACAACACCTAATTGCAAATCCAGAATGCGCCAAAACATATACAGACAACAATTTTCGGATCATTGGGCAAGCAAGATCGTCTTTTCATTTAAATGTTTTGGAATCTGTTTATATCAAGACTCAAAACCCAGTCTTGTGTAGACAAGAAGAGTTCGTTTTCTCACTGGGACTCTTCAAGTAAACAATGGCAATAGGTCCTAATTGGCCAATCTTGGGGCCGATTAGATGCATCCTATCACATGTAACCGCATCTGGATATATATTTCGGTTAACCTTTAGGTCACTACCCGATGTTTTCATACTCTGATGAGTGTCGGACGAAAAAAGCTTTTAAGTATGTCAAAAGAATGTTGCCGCTTTTTCGTGCTGTAGTAAAGTCTTTTTGTGAGTGGTGTTGTAGGGCAGTAAAGCTCTGTGCTATTTAAATAACTCTTCAACACCATTTTCCTTTACATAATTGTCATTCTTATTGTTTTCATCTTTGAGCGTCTACGGCATCTCACATTCTCAAGAGATCCTAGCAACTTCAAGAAGGCTACAACTATGTGAGTTTGCCATTCTATTGAGCTGGAGGTGGTGACGGAAAGCAATTATTAAAAAACAATCAGAGTCAAAAACACATGCGTATTCATTGTTCTAACAGAAACCTAAGCGCGTGTTTTTGCACTTTATCGTGTTGCTTAGAACCGCACACACTTTCCTTTCATGTATCCCCTTTATTTCTACTTTTTCGATGAAAAAGCCACATTGTTCAGCAAGAACGAAGCGAGCTGCATCGTGAAGAACATTTGACTGCAGACTAGTTGAAGTTTCTCTCAGTGTTTTGTACCGGGTATAGCACTTGCATTTTCTATATTTATAGTCGTATCTGTCTCTGTCAAACCATAGTTAATTCCCGTGTTGTTACATTGCCGTGTAGCTACTAGGATACACGAAAAGAAAGGCTCATTCTTGTACCTTGGTAATGGTAACCTAGGGAGGCATACCATCCTCACCGTCACTATTGAGTACCAATTACACATTCATGTCCTACGTTCCATTACACTGTCACTAAGCAAAGTGCATCCTGCACTATACTTTTTTTATTGCAGTAGGCCTAAGGTATTCAATGTTAACTGTCAGTTGGGGAATCTCTTCTGTAGGCCCGTTTTTGTTTTGAGTTAATGCAATAATCTATCCATAAATGCATAAAACAACTGGCTACATGTATCCTAAATGAATGGATTTACTGCTAAAAGTGTTGATTAACACGAAGAAGAGCCGTCAAAAACTCTAGAAAACGCAGATAAAAAAATACTCGCTTCATACAGGAAGCCGAAGCTTATATTTCGTTGGCAGTTCCTTCCATTTTACAATATTTTTCCCACCAAATCTTTGCATGGATTACTGATTTTATTGAAGGTTTAATCTCTCTTTAATCCACGGTTTGTTAGAGAGTCAATTGAGATCTTAAAATCTGCACCTAGGCACTATGCAGTGTTAGAATATTTGCAATAGATCTTGATGAGTAGGTTGCACTTTGTTTGATGTGGAGAAGATCAAAGCTTCATTCTTACTTCACGCAGCAATCACTTTACGATATTTTCGATTTTTCGATTTCATTTTTCGATTAACTCGATGGTGCCTTTTCTTTTTTCTATTAAAGAATTACCTGAATATAGTGTGAATAATAAGATCATGACAAGACTTCTTTCCCCAAATTACCACAGTAAATGGCTATAAAACAAGAATGGCAATAGAAAGAGAAAGTTCAGTCTGTATTTGCTAACGTTCAATCTGCATAGCACTGAAGTTCATTAAAAAGACATATCTTCTCTGCCTATCGCAGCTCTCATTTTAAAGTCTATTCTGAGACTGCGTTTCCTTCCAACAAAGTAAGGGACCATTTCTGTTAAAGACTTTTGTTTACGCAGCCCCCAGCTAGCATGATTCATAACTAAAAACACACCCCTAAAAATGGTACACACCCTTAAACACACCCTCAACACGCCTTAAGAATGAATAATCAAATTATTTTCTTTCATGATCAGGTAGCGCATTGTTCATCTGTAGTACTGTTTTGTATTCAAAGCAAGATGTAATAATAAGCGTGACGTTATCATTGCCAGCGGAGCTTCTTCAAGGTAAATCAGAGGGGCAGTGGTGCTGAATTTGCCGAGCATTTGAGAAGTAGTCGAGCACTGATTGAATAAAAGTGTTTTTCAGAAGAAAACAGTTTTACGAGAAAGGTGAAGCTCAGGCATACAAGAGGTTTTCTTATTAAAAAATAAGCGCATTTCACGTTTGGCTCCCACTGTTTTTGCCGAAAATTTTCCGACTCGATGGCATCTGGAGACACATTACCCTCTCTTTGCCCACCTAAAAGCCGCTATTGATTTTTCCTGAAGTTCATGATCTTTTTGCTAAAAGTGGAGCAATTCAGCTGGCATCTGTTGTTGATAGTTATAATTTTTTATCTTGTTGGAGAAATCGTCTTTAATTCCTCATCGTGTTAGCTCCTAATATCAATACAATATAAAGCTCATTAAAAATGACGAGTAATTAAGCACTAGTTGATAATCTTTGCATTATTGTTTTAGAGACTTCTACAGATACCATAGTCACATAAGATCCCAGGATGCCAAAAAACAACGACGGTAAATACCCATCAAGAATATGTTTTTGACATTTTCTTTCATGATTTTACTGTCTACCATTGTGACTAATATTGAATTTTCACTATTTAAGCAATTCCGCGTTCTCTCCTTAACGCCCCCTTCTAGACACCAAGCAAACTGCACTGTAAGCGTACCTTGGCGCTTACTGCAAGAAGTGCGGTAAGCGTCAGAAGGGCTTAAAAATAAATTTTTACTAAGAGTCTTTTCGAGATCTGCCTTCCCCTTCAATTGTCAGGAGTGCTATAGATTGGTCTCTTTACAACTCTTACAAACGTCAGAGTCGTTGGAAATAGTAGCTAAACAACTCTAGCAAGGCGTTTACTCAATTCAATTCATTTACTTGTAAATTGCAGACGGACTCACAGGAGCGCGTTATTGCATGAAGCTGTTCTTTCGACTCTCTCTCCTTCGACGTAGATTTTTAGCATTTTTTGCCGTTTGTGACATCAAATGCCTTTCAAAAATGCTTCAAAATTAAATTTTTCATGCTTTCAGGTGAACTTACTGCTAGAAAGCATCAGATGTCTTTAAGCAAAATGCAGTCGCCTCTCACAATGAAATGGTATGCTTCTATGCGTGAATATAAAATAATTTCCTTCCAGATCCCGGTTTGGCCTGACCAGGGTATCAATAATTCATTGCTGTTATAAACCTCTTTTTAAGCGAATTACTGAAAGGAGGGAATACATTCCATCAGGTGCTGTCTGGTCTCGCCGGTAGAAATTAGATGCTGAGATTTGAATCCAGTGCCCTACAGTAAAAACCCGTATAAAAGAACCAAAGTTTCCCTAAGTAGACTTGATAGGTCCTTAATTAGTGGATTGGTATTCTTAATTCCAGCCTGTAAGGTTCTTAACAAGGTTCTTATATACAGCACATGCTTTGCATGCATTTAAATTGTTTTCAGCACAAGAATTCTTGACGATTCTTGAGAACATCTTAAAGTCAGAAGTCTTGTATAATAATCCTGTCATATTCTGTGCAACTTTAAAAGCGAAGACATCCTACGAGAAATTCTACTCGTGAAGCTTGAAATCAAACAGCATGAAATCGATTATATAAGAACCATCGCCATTTCGCCCTCTTTGGGGTTCTTATTTAGGACGTTCTAGCAGTGAAATTTCAGCCTCAAGGTTCTTATGAAAGCAGGTTCTTTTATGTGGGTTTCTACTTTATACCTCAACTCAGAATCGTCACAATTGCTCTTTTACTGCAATTGCAATGTTTCATCCCATGTACACTATGTTTCCAGTAGCAAATAGTGGGAGCCTTTTCAATTAAGTATCAATAACAACTTCTGAGCTCGAGAGTCTCAGCTTCTGCATCACAGGCTAGTGGTTTTAAATTTTGTTGAGTAAAAGTTAATGGCATTTGATTGCTCACAGGCTGCATGAGAACTACGAGATGTCAAGTGGCGTTAGTCTTCCTCGAAGTTCACTGTATAATCACTACTTGGACTTTTGTCAAAAAAGTAATCTGGAGCCTGTTAATGCTGCAAGCTTTGGGAAGGTATTTCATGTCATCCATATTCTATCAAGTTACCGAACTAGCACTCAGCAAGGTGGCTAGCTT
>WIPJ01000156.1:120398-132161 GCA_018155075.1 Cassiopea andromeda
GGGGGCAAGGAGGACCACGGCTGCCTCAATTTTTCCGAAATCGTCGGATTTTCGGACATTTAATGCTTCGTCGGAAACTTTTCGGACTTTTTGTTGGTAGTGAAGACAAAGTTTTTCAAGTTTATCGGGAAATCATTGAACTTGCCCCCCATACTCTACAGATGTCACTACGCCCCTGGTAATTAATGCATGATCAGGTTATAAAATGCTACAATCAGGCGAGCTACTAGGAATTTTCGAAGGTAGGGGTGTAATCCACGAAAAAGGCACACTAAGATATTTTAAAGAAGATACGGCCTCCAAATCTATTTGGAGGTGAACTGACAAAGTTACTATTGAAGGGCAATGATTCTCACAGCTATTTCTCATCATGGTAAGCAAAGAAAAATGGGGGCCTGGGGGAAGTCTTGGAAGCTTTTTAGGACCACATCTTTTGCACCCAAAGGGAACACCCTTTTTTGAATAGAGACGTCACTACAAAAGGGGGAGCTTTTGTTCGTTTACAGAAAAGGGTAGGAGTCTAGACCCACAGGACCTCTGATTGCAATACAGTACAATATTTTTCTTAACAGCGACTATATGCTGTCCAGTTTTATCCACACACGGGGCACCAGATGCTAAATTTAGGGAGATGCTCGGGTCTTTGTTCTACTTAACTTCTATCCCTAAATTGTAACATAGAGGAGAGCGTGAGTTCTCTCTAAAAAGGCTGTTTAAAACTTACGACTTTTTCTCTTCAACACGGCAACTATCGTCAGGGTGGCTTTCATCTACATCAGCTACTTCTACTTCTTCGACAACTAACTTTACGATAAAACTAAACTACTTTATAATACTCAACATAAAAGATTGTGCAATATAGAAAATATCCACTAATAATGTAAAGTCCATAAATTGCCCAATAGACATTGTTTTAGTTCTCTTTGCATAATCGTGGTGCAATGTTCCTAATTCAGTTCTGCCGATGACGTATTCCGTGGATGTGGAGGAACCATGCTATACAACAATATGATACATTATAATGTATAAAGTATTGCATATAGTTTTGTTTAATTAATAACTTACAATTTTTTTTAGGTTACCTTTAGACAAGGATACCTTTCTTTAACACCTTAAAACCCAATCTTACAAAGGCAGTGAGGATAAAAGTGATTACGCAGGAGTAGCTCCGGCAGCCACTAGAACAGCGCTTCCCGATAGGGGGAGCGAGCTGTGGTTCGCGGGGGTGCAAGAATCCATCGTGAAAGACGAAGTAGATGTATTTTTTCGTCGCAATGAATATCAGTTAAGATATTTTTTCATAACTGGTGAAAAATGTCAGACTGTTCTTTAAATGCCCTTTCAATAAATTACATGCATATATATTCAGAAAATATCAGGCGACTGAATGTCCGCTTTTCATTATGTTTTTAAGCCTTTTTTGTTTCATTCAAAACAAGGGGGGTGGGAGATTGCCCTCGTCAGTCTCAGGGGGTGCGGCGGTGAAAACGAATGGGGAAGCGCTGCACTAGAACTACATGCTATTTGCTCAAAGCGCAAAAGTTCTACTCCTTCAAATTTATAGCCGCCTACTCATTCATAGCTTTTATTTTTCCTCTGTGTAGATTGGGGTTATATGAGAATGTTTTTCCTACGATATTGTACGGCAAAAGTATATATTATATTTAAATGTAAATATAGTATATTATTAAGTATATATTATATTATATTTATATTATATTTTATATATTAAAGTTACATTTAAATGGTAACGTCGGTAATTTTATTGTTTTTTTTCAATAAACCTAAAGAAGTTGTCCAAGAAGTTTCTTTACTTTGCCATCCTTTATCCCGAAAAAGGAGTATTAATTAGAAAATACAATACCATGAAGTATGTGAGATAGAAGGTAAATAGATTAGTAAGACAGTCCTGTGCAGTGCAGACGTTGCCTATTTGATGACCACAATGGGATGGTTGGAATCCTAACCATAAAAATGGGGGGGAGGGTAAGTAAATAAGTTGGACAGCCCTGCATATTCGAACCTTTAGGGTCATTTACGCTTGCAACTTAGAGGTGGCTAGCAGAGATATGTTAAGTTGTACGTAGATATCCTCTGCAGAGAATGCTTTTCATACTTCTTCTTAATAGCAGGGATGGCGCAAGGGGAGGGCTAGGGGGCTATCGGAACATACAACTCCCGCCGGAAGGTAAAAAGCAATTTTTTAGAGATTTTGGCATTAATAGTACCTTGCTAACTGCATCTTAGCCTCCTCGTCGGAAGAACCAGCACCCTATCGGAAAATTGCTGGCACTGCTTGATAGCTGTCTTCTTCAAGGGAGGAGAGAACATTTCTAAGTAGCTTTATTCTCATCTCCTTTTAGCGAAGCATAAAGAGACAAGTACAGATAAACAAATTGTACTTTTTTCAGAACAGTTTTATTATTTGTTTAATGTTTTAAGCAGTACTTCAATCGTCTTCTAACTGAAACAAATGATTGCAGAGGATAAATGCTTTACTTCTCCGTACAATTGTGTGTACAGGTGCACAGTGAAGCTATGTTGAGTTTGCAGAGTTAAAGAAAAAATCACAACTTATCTCCCATCCACGAAAAGGCAGGAGTCCAATCTACGAAAAGGACAGGGGACCCAACTCACGGTAAAATTTTTTAAAGAAAATGCTGCCTTTGAGTATTGTTTTGCAGGTTCATAAGTGAAGGAAATACTGTGGAAGGCTAACTGAATTCATTGCTCTCAAAGCCAGTGCTTCTTATTGCTACTTGGTATCATGGTAGAGAAAGGAAAACAGGAGAACCGGGGACGAAGCCCCCATAAAATCTGTGAGAGAATGCCCTTTCCATGTTAGGGAAACGCCCCATTTGAATAGAGAGGGCACTGCAAAAAGAGCACTTTGGTTTTTTTGTTGAACAGCGCAAGAGGTCTAGACTCCCAGGACTCCTCCCTTAGTTGCGCGCATGGGTTATAGGAAAAAGTGGGTGGACAGGCATGGAAAAGGGAGAAGCGATAAAAAGTTCCAAAATTTTGCGAACATGCTTTGTGGATGACCCATTATCCTAACAAGCTAGAGTTGGAAACAGCATTTAACAGACCTTTTGCTATTCAAAGATCAAACGTTACTCATGTTCAAAAAATTTTCTACATGTTTCAATTTTGTAGATCTACCTATCGTACCTTAGAGTTTCTACATGCTTTTTAGCAACTTTTACATATTTCAACAAAAAACTCTTTCTACTTCAATTTCAGAGCTTCTACATATTTCAACCTCAACATCTTTACATATTTCAACCTCATGACCTTTACACAGTTCAGCAGAATTTCTATGCAAAAATAATGAATTTATTTTTGAATAAATGCAAAGACGCAGAAATGTTGTTCGCTTTAAATTTCGAAATACGATAATTATTGAGTGTGTTTCCATTGACATACCAGCACTGAATTAAACATGATGTAAATACGGCTGCGCCCTGTTTTGATTGTGCATTGTCATCTAGTTTTGTTATGATAATATTCTTTGGACTTGGTTGCCAGTAATAATATTTGCAGCTATATAGCTACGGGGGCGGTTTCGAGAAACCACATGCACTAATACAATATTGCGGTTAGATCCTTATTAGCTACTTAAACTTGCATTTTTCTGAAATGCTGATCAAACCAATTACTTTTCTTGCAAGTTTTTAGTAATAAAACCTTTTTTTAATTATGCCTCCTCAAATATACCAAACCAACCCCTAGTTGGAAAATTTCACAGCACTGTGATAAGGTTATAAGATGCAATCTACCATGCCAAGACCAAGTAACTCAAGTCCGGCACGTAAGAAGCACTGCCTTCAAATCAGGACCAAGCTACTTTGGTTCAGAGTCATGGCATAATAAGAGTAGCCTTGCCCCACAAATACTGTTCTTGAAATTTCAATTAAAGGGTTTTAAAATGGAGAAACCTCCAAAATGTTTTCAGTTTTACTCGTTTGCCATTTCGAATCTGCAACAATTTACAACAGAAACTGTTGTAACAACAAATACCCCCTCCAATTTGAAAGTTGTTTCGACGCCCCTGCACAAGCATCAGCTAAAAGCTACGCAGTGCCCGTTTGTTTTGGGAAATAGGCATGGTTGTGAAAAACTCACCCACAGGGACACCGGAGCAGTAGTAGGGCAGGGGGGCAGAAACTTAGAGAAGGACACTTGCACTGATTATGACGTCACAATGACTTCAGACTTAAAACCTAAGGGCATTGGTGGTTTTAAGAGCTGTGGGGCTCGAGGTCGAAATCTGCTGCGGGGCCCTTGTTTGGAAATTCTTTGTTAATGAAGAGCATCCTTCAAGGTCTTGTCCTTTGAAATTGCTATCCATCACGGTTGTGTCTTGCATTTTCCTATTAGAAGCACACATACAGGAACGTCGTGAGAACCCTTTTGCTTGGGGATGTAATGTTAAATTTACCTGAATATACCTGTTCAGTAACCTGTTCTATTGTCACCGATCAATATGGGAGCAGGAGGGTAAGCATGGGTATCGAAGACTTACAATATATTAGATATTCTCCCTTATTCATTGTCTACTATAAGGACCCACCATAGTTGGGACATCAAAAAGAAATTTCAAAATGAAGAATCTCAGATGGGTGGAAAATGCTATCTTGAGATTGGTTTTTGCTAATACGGTGTTTCATAAGAGAGGCAGATTATTGATTTTTGAAGCAGAATTTACAGAAAGTGTAGTATGAGCTAAAACTTCACAACTCATAAGATTGTGCATTGGTGCTCTTGAAGGAAATACCGAGCAATTTAAGAATATGCAATTCATGCATCTGTCATACAGGGCTACTTTCTCTTGTGGATGACTCACTTTTCAAGAAGAAGGCACATTCACGATTCGATTCCACGCGTTTTGCAGAAAACGAACAAACGCAAATGGATCAGTGAAGTGGATGTGTATGATTAGTTCACATCATGAAAACATATACACCACACCTTCAAGCTCTGAAACAGCTTTCTGTTTCGCTGTAATCTCTTTCCAATTTTTTCTAGGTACGGGGCCCCCTTTTGGGTTACCAAAAGCACGGAGCCTGGGGCCATGGCCACCTGGTCCCCCTCAAAAACTGCCACTAGTTTAACGTTTACTTTTCACAAGCATATGCTCCAGTCATTGTTGCATTTCGTGTCAAGTGATGAATTCCTGAGGATAGGAGATCAAGCCTGAGAGAAGAACAAATGTATGAATCAAATGTCAAAAACTAAATCAGTAGACAGCATAAGAAGGGCACACTTTACCCTCTTGCCTCCCTCCTCGATGGCAGGCGGTGCTGCCCCCTTCGCTCACGTGCTCCAGCGTCCCTGCTCACCCATCCAGTAGCATAAATTTTACCGTAATACTTGAGGCCCTCACGTCCTTCTCAACTCTATGAGCGTACCGTACAACACCCTTCCATCGGCAATAAAACCCTACCTACCTTTTAGCAATGTAGTAAATCAAGCTACCCTCCCTTCATGACAGTGGCGTAGCGTAAGGAGTCATACATATATGACGTCGGCAAAGAGGTAGGCTCGCTGAAAGTAAGACTTTCTAGTTGCAGAGGGGAGGGGTATTTGAAACTGTAGCCGTACCGCTTCTAGGTTTTATTCTATTTTACTTGCAAAGCATTAGAAAGAAGGCACTTTCTAAATTGTTCAAATGCAACAAGGCAACACATTTTAGGAGATGTAGGTAAAGAGGCATTCGGGTTAAAACTTGGAAGACATGCTCTGCAATTGCTATTTCTATACTACGCTTTTGCTTAATTATATTCAGTATGGCAGATCACATGTCTCAATTGGTCGATTTAATCAGTGATGTGCTGAGGTACCTTTTTCTTGGGGGGGGGGCGTTTAGACCAATTGACCAACTATTGTTGCTAACAGAAAAAAGTCGCCGAAAATACTGTTGCCAACACTTTAAATCGCTATAAAAAGATCATTGTATATGAACACTGGATAGGTATACCTGTTCCCCGAGCTCACACGCGGAACTTTAGCATCGCATCACGCCCTCAAAGCTTTGCAAAGGGGGCGTGTCTCACTATTTGAGAAATACTTGTCTATGTCATCAACATTCGATGAAAACAAGTTAGGGGCTAAGTTTTTCCTTCTCAGCATAAAGACCAATGAAGAAGGCAATTTAAATCCTATTTTGCATAAGGGCCTTTTCTGACGTTCTAGTGGGTGTGGCCTCCAAACTCTGTTTGGGGCAAGCCTAAACCCCCAATTTCCCCTATTCCATCTACATGTTTGCTGTCATGGTTATACCCTATCACCTACTTTGCCTTCTTCCAACTACTAAGCTTGTAGCTTAGATGGTCCAGCACATCTATTACTGACACGCACCTTGGATTTTATGAGCATAAGGTCCCCCAAAAGCATGAAGTGTCTGCAACCGCTCCATAGGTGTAAGTTATGCAAGGACTGTGCGTAGTATAGTTTATGGGCATGGCTAGTTATTTTAAGGGCGTGGCCATGTGCCCCTTTCATGATCTGGTCCTTCACTTTTAAGTTCTTCCTACGTCCCTGCCTAATAAATGGAATTTTTCTTGCACCGCCTCTGGTAGGCCGATTGACACCCAGTCTTTTCTTTATGCTCATAAAGAATCACAACGCAATTACAATTACATTACAAATGCAACATGGAATACAAGATACAAGGATACCACAGGGAGAATGAAATTACATAGCAACCCTGTGGCATTAACAATTAGCCTGAAGTCAGTTCCAAATTGGCTGTCATAAGTATGAAAGTTACATTGTAGACATAAAATAACACCAGATAGCTATTGTTCGCGAAAAGAGGGGGATGATCTCTCAAAAGCGTTGTGATTCATGTATCTTCGTTAGAGTTGCCTTAATAATTTTTAGAATTAGAATACGTTGATAACCTCCCATCTCCATACAAAAGAACTTTAAGCAATGATTCATTTGAAAGGTTTGATTGGCCTTCGAAAGCAATACCCAGTTTGTTGGGGCCATGGTATTTATCAGAATCTGCTCCTTCGATAAAAACCTGACCATTATAGACAACTCACTGGAATGTCAGACGAGAGAGTAGTAAAGCAAGACTTTTTCTACAAAAATTGGCATTTCAAAGACATGACCCTTTGGCCACTTGTAAGTGGCCTAAATCTCAATTACTTACAACGACTTCAACAAGATGCATGAATGCGCATGCTCGTAAGAGTGTGCGCTGGCCTTGCACACCGCTGATCACTTGAAACCTTGAGGTGCTTGCTGATGACAAAACAGCAGGAAACAGGTGAAGGTGGTACGAAGAGACCTTCGTGCGATCAAGTAGCTCTGCCCACCGAACTATAGGGAAGAAAGCGAATGAACTGCACTCAGTTCTCGAATCGTACAGCCATGATGTAAAATCTCTATTTGAAGGGAATGCGGGACATAGTGTTATATTAGGCATCTGTTCAGTTTCCAACACTCACAACTTCCTTTAATCATAAAAAGGCCTGCCGTTTGTTGAGGAGCAACTCACACTCACCACATTGCACGTATTTCAAGGAGCGCTCTTGTTTGCAATGACTACAGCTAACGGGTGCACGAACGAAATATCAGACTCAGGAGATTTGCAAGGCTTGAAACGTCCAGGGACAAGGTAATGTGTCTTAACTTTAATTTTGCGAATCAGAGCAAGCTAATACTTCACCAGGCCTGCTGTCGTGCAGTATGATAAAGACAGGATGGTATTTCCCTGCAGTGCTTATTGTGGGTTTCCAACTTAGAAAAAGAACATGTCTTTTATCGACTGCTGTTTTACTACAAAATATCCAAGGCTTTCCTTTACATAAAATATATTATAACTTTAGCGTATTATTGTAAGCAGTGATTGCCTTGATTATTTGAGTGAAAAACTGGTAACAAACACAAATTGTACCTCCTTGGATCTATTGCACTTATTGATATAAATTGTTTGCTGTATGATAGGTATTGATATCGTGTACTATAATACGCAGTAGTATTGGTGTGCCAGCTGGTTATGCACTGACTTGTCAAAACTTGTACAGTGTGATCGTGAGCAGATTGTTGATATCAGCCAAAGATTTGGGATACGAAGTTTCAAATCCGCCCATAGTGTCAAAAGAGCCGATTAAGTTTCGAGATACCGAACACAGTGATTCAATATTTATTATCAAATAATGACGATCAAGCCACAATATAGTTTTGAGTAAAAACACAGAATAGATCTATATTATGTTTGCTAATTTTAAAAGCAATTATAACATGTTGACATTTTTTTACTGGGAAGGCTTATTGCATTTTCTTGCTCGCTTTTGGGAAAATTAGCCAACAAAGTTATAGCGTTTGAAATTATATGGTTTAGCATGACGCTCCCATTTTCATACTTGTTGTATTGCCAATGTCTACCCACAGAATATTCTAGCAAAATTCAGTATTATATAGTTAGTGTTTGATGTAGCCAACCATATCTTTGTCTATGTCAGATAGTATCAATTTCTCTCTGTGTTATCTTGGCAATTGTTGAAATATTGAAATGGTCACTGTAGAATGTCAGAGCTCATTACTGTAGATGAGGTGAGCTTTCATGGTTCCAAGATATGACTTTCCTTAAAGGTTAAAAACAAACATAAAGGCAATTTATGTTGTATTGTAGGTGGTATTTTTATACGGCCTATCATAAAGTGTTTAGCAAAGGCTCTGTTCTGAAGATTATTTAAAAGTTATGTCAAATTCCTTGACTTGGAAGTAATTCTTGTCACTGTATAACCAAACTTTAAAGAATATCTTTTCAATGAATCAAGGAAATATTTGCATTAGCAGGAAGGCAGTTTGCTTAGTATATGGAGTTCCTTTTCACATCTTGAAATGCTAATGATTATATCAAAGAGCAACTAGAGAGTTTATTGATAAAAGAGACTCAACATACCTTGCTTTTATACAGTATTATATCAAATTGTACACCATAGCATATCAACTTTTAGCTTTGTCTAAGAGGGGGTAAAACATTTAGATGTTATCACTTTTGCACTCACCAAAAAGTTGTTGTGTACATGGTAAAAATTCAGTATTGTTTTTAGCAATTTATTTAGCATGAAGTATGTGTTTTAAAATTAAGTAATAGTATCACACTAAATTATATATTCTAGAGTATTCAAGAAGAGCACTCCAAATGGAAAGGTATTTATTAATGTTAAAATCTATATTCTATTTTGCATTTTGTGTTGCTTGGTCTGCATTTTTAGATGCTGCAGAAAATCACCATTAGAATCAGTTTATGTAACAACAAATACTAGATATATGAAGGATTAAGTTAAATGTAGTATTGTTGGATCTTGTGTTAATGAAAACAAAGCCTTTCCTTTAAAATAGCTTTCATTTCTCAACTTATGTCAATATTTTTTTGCATCTACAACAGTTATCTGTTGTCTTCAATGTATTTCAGTTCTTCCTGTCGATTCAGTTTTTTTAAAATTTGTATTTAGGGTATATTGAGTATGGATTTTTACATAGATATGCACTCTTCAACCACATGAATATGCATATGGACATGCACTCTTTAAATATGTGCACTTATCTTAGTTGAAGTATGCTAAATTTTCCAATTATTCACGCATAACATCTTGAATAGATATATTGTGTACAACAAAGTCTAAGATTGTATTGGGAATGCTGTACCCAAACTTTCTATTGTTAGCTGTAGAAAGTTGAATGTTTTGTAAGTCCTTTGTATGCAAGAAGATTTTACTGTAGCATCAAAATTGTCATGGAAACTCATATAAGTTTATATATCTATTCTTATTGCCATTATTGCTAATTTTATGTATTTTGTTGTTTTATTTTTTCTACATAAATAGTGTGTGCTTATCTTTTTATTTTTCAATTATGTTGTGAAGCAAACAATGTGGGCTCCATTGTAATTTTAAGTCAATTGGAAGTTGAAAGTTTTATGGATTTCTATCATTCTGTTAATTTTGAATCTAGTCTACTAGTGCTGGCTATTTAGCAAATCTTAAAGAGCCACAGTTGATTGAATACCATTGCACAAGTGATGATGTGAAAGCAAGATATGTGGGGGTGCAAAATGAAAATTTGCTGACAGAATGGGCATGGTAGCTAAGATAATTGCTGACAAGCAGGCTGTAGGACATTCTAAGGAATTGCTGGATTTGCCAATAGAGGCAAGAATTACCAGCAAAAGTTTTTGTAGGGTGGTGTTATACCCCCTCCCACTGGCCCTGCATAGTAGTGAATTGAAACTTATGCCTATTATCATAACAACATAGTTCCCTTGATTCAGAACATTGCTCTTAGTACTAGCCTTGAGTTTCCAATGTTTTGTATGCCTAGAAGCTACCATTATGAAAAGTTATTTGCTACCTTGTGCATCATGGTATTCAGCACCTTAATGTTGTGTCCAAGTTTGCAGATCTGTTTGACCTGTTTTATCATTATTTTGTTGGTTAGTCATGCTTATGGTCAATCTTAATAGAATTTTTTAATCACTTTTTCATACTTTTGCATTTTATATTTCAGCTAACTGTTTATATTGGAAAGAGAGATTTTTATGATCATATTGATTACATTGATCCAATTGGTGAGTTGCATCACTTTACTCAGCATTTTTATGAACATTACCAGGTTACATATAATGCAAAAGAACAACTTTGAGAGCAGTGTTGAAGTTATTGTCATGACTAAAGCTACAGGTAGTAGACAAAAGAAGACAACTACTTCTTTTAATAATGTTAGGATTAAATCATGCTATAATATGAGACATAGCACATGCAGGCCAGAAGATTTATTTCACTTATTCAGAATGTAAATTGACTTGGGCTTGCCTGGAGTGTGATGTCAACTCTCAGCATAAGTAGGGGTTTAGAGTTCATTAGCTTTGGAAGATTTTCTGCCAGAATTGGTATCCATTGGGTTCCTTGTCAAAGAAGCATCATTTTCCAGCAGCTTACTCTGGCTTTGTAGTATATTTATGAGAGTTTTGGTGAGGGGTTTGCAAGATTGGACTTAAACATGTCCAATCAAGGTTAGCAGTTTAATGAGTTGCCATTGTCTGTCACTTGATAAAATAATGGCTTATCACAGGTGTTTTTATCAACTTGACTTGAAAACAGTCTTGTCCCCTTTTCTACTCATTTGCTCTCCTTTAATGATATTATAATCATTGTCACACAAAGGTAGCATGATCTTGATTGTTTTATAATGTGTTTTGAAAGTGCTTTTCAACACATTTATGATAGAGCAGAGCAGGTCTGGCCTTTTCTGCTGAACCATTGCTTTTTCTTAGTATATCTCAAATGAAATCTGTCTTAAGTCATAGGCTGAGCTTTTATTTATCCATTCTTTATTTTATCCATGTTTTGCTTTGCTATTTAATGAGTTTATAAAACATGCAACAGACTGTTTAAAGATGGATATCAAGCTAAAACTTAATGTGATTCCTATAGATTATAGACAGGTCTTATCAGATCAAGTCAAATCACTTATATGCCATTACATGCCAATTACTCAGCTGTGGATCTATGCTTCTTTGTTCTGTTGATCCCATTAAAGATCATAAGGAAAAGCAGGCACTGAAATATGAGTACTGTAGTGACAAAACGTTTTGAGTGCAAACTTGTTTTAGTATGCAAGAAATGTTCAAATCAGAAGATAGAGCATAAATATTTTTTTCTTATATAGACAAAGTATTTTGTATTTTATATGATGTAGAAAAGTAAGGTGTAATAGTGTAATGCTGTATTATATATACCACTA
>WIPJ01000156.1:159242-205179 GCA_018155075.1 Cassiopea andromeda
TATATAATCTATGTGTAGATAGTTTAGTTTTATATGTATATATATACACGTTTTTTTATTGGCCAAAAGTCGACATTTCGTTATTTTTGCATTCAAAATGTTAAAGATGGAATTCAAATTCAAGTATACAATATTAATTACAAATGTTTAACCCATTTTAGTCAGTTTATTTCAGAAAATGTTAAGAAAAATTGAAGAAAATCTCAGGCTCAATTTCTGGAAAAGTTAAGAAAGTTGAGGCTCGGGCAGAATTATGGTTTTCTTATAAAAAAACGTGTAGTTTAACATTACGCGTGCACAAATATGATGCAACTGCATCTTTCATTTGTTGTTATAGTTTATTTATATGTTCATTCTATTATGTAATGAAATTTACTGTTGATCTGTCGATTGTGTAGTGGTAGATGTTATGTAAAGCAAAGGATTGTTATCATTCGATATTTGTATTTTAGCCAATGATTGAAACTTCAAAGGAGTTTATGATGTGCCCTCATCCGTTGTTTTTAGAAGCAAGCTTGGATAAAGGAGTATGTATATGCATAGTTCACGTTTACACTAAATTGATTGAAGATTATTCTCCCCAATCTATTTTGGCAGTCCATTACATATACATTCTACTACACGTTTTTTTTATAAGAAAAAGTTTATAAGAGAATGAGGCTCACATCGTCAAAATCTTAGGAAAATTGTAAGAAAATCACGAGGCTCATTTTCCAAAATTAAGTGTTTTTATAGGCCAAAAATCATCGGTAGTTCGTCGTTATTGCCTTCAAAATGTTAAAGATGGAATTCAAATTCATGTATACAATATTAATAATGAAATTTTAAACCACTGTAGCCAGCTTATTTCAGTAAAAGTTAAGAAAAAGTTAAGAAAATCTGAGGCTCAATTTCGGGAAATGTTAAGAAAATTGAGGCTCAGGCAAAATAATGATTTTCTTATAAAAAAAACGTATTCGGCAATATCTCTGTCAAGTTCATATACTTCAAAGAGCAGCTTCGCCCTCTTGTCACCAGCATAGGCGTCAAATCTTGACTGGCCAATAAAGGAATCACCATCGAAGGATTCCTGCTTATAGTGTAGCGAGAATTTGTTCGGGAAGCGTGTTTTGGTGGTAAATAGTGTACTTTCTTTGTGAAAAAACTGGTAACACATAGTTTCGAATAATTGAAAAATATTTTGCAAGCATGTTCAGAAGGCTTCAATTCACATTTCCAGAAGGAGCAATTTTTATATCTTGTGCAGATCAAAAGTTATCAACATAACATATTTTTGTATTTCCTTTGTAATTACTTTGTTAGCCAATCAAGATTTGACGCTTATGCTGTTGTCACCAATTTAGTCTTGGTTTAATGGCACCATTCACTGCATTTTCTCTATTCCTTTAATCTGAGGATAGTCTTGCCCAGTAAAACCTACGTGCCTTCACTTTTGAGCTAGAATTCAGACATATTCAGACATGTAATAGAGGCTACTGATTAGATATGAAACAGTGTTTTCGATCAAGTTGTATAATCTGACGTTGATATCTTTTGAATTATCCTACCGTCAATGCACGGTCATTTCGTCATGAATACTATTCCAATATCTTATGAATATGCAGGGCGTCGAAACGACTTTCAAAGAGGAGGGGCCTGGTCACTAAGATCGAATATAAGCTCTTGCAAAAGTAGTGAAACATGCTACTTTACGAAAAATTGTGGGGCCAGTACCCCTTGGCTCCCCGGTTTCAATGCCCCTCATACGTTCTCATAATTCTCTTCAATTTTCAGATGTATTATCATGGAGAAACGATCAATGTTAATGTGCATATATCAAACCGATCAAAGAAAACACTGAAGTCTATCAAGTTAACAGGTAGGGAAATGATCCTATTTAGCACCAGCTATACCTCAATTGGATGACCGGTTGATTAATCTTTTAAGGGATGTGGTCTAAAATTGTGAAGTCGTTGCAGTGCAGGTGCTGACGTTGGTGCTGTTTGAAGCCTTTTTGTCTATGTTTTTCAACAGGTCTTCCTTTTAGAGCTTATTTAAGCGCAAGAAAATTAATTGGCTACACATACTCTATGCTCAAATACACATAGGAAGCAGGGGCGGATCCAGAACTGGACTTTTGGGGGGCGTAGTTTTTTTCATGGGAAAAGTTTCTTAACACTATTGTTTTATATAGGAAATAATGCCGTTCGGGGGGCCATGACCCCCCAGCCCTCCTGAATCCGCCTCTGATGGGAAGGATAGAATGGTTTCAAACTGTTCCAGTAAGTGTTGTGAAAGGGGGGGGGGCTATTCGCAATAAGTTTCTGCTACATTTGGCGTCAAAATCAGTAAATCATATTTGTTTTCATACTCAACAATCTCAGTGACAAGCACTGCAAAATTTTCAGTTTAACTCGAGAAGAAGCCACAAAATGGCGCTGTTTCCTATCTGTTCCCTTTTGTCTTGGTCTTGTGTGACTCTGACCGTTGATATGGAAGCCAAATGAAACGATTCTAAATGAAATCTTTTCAGTAGCGGAACCAAAAGAGCACGGATTGCAGTTCCAAATTTGAACAGTTTCTTACGACTGTCGTGTATATCCAAGACATTTTCGCCTATCTGTACTTATTTTCGAACGGTTCCATTTGAAGCCGTTGCATTTTCTCTTTTGCAAATATTAGGTCTTGATTTGGAAGGGAATGTCAGTGGCCGTTACATATGTTTTATTTACTGATATTATGAAGATTTTGCTTATTGTCCCCTTTCCGTATCACACGATAATTGCATTTCCTCTTTTCTTCTGCAATCTCTAGCTGTCTATGACCATGAAATCAACCATACAGGCGTCCTTGACGCCATGAAATACTAGAAAAGCATAACATTTCAGACTAAGTCTACATGTTCTTAGTGTTATATAAAAAATAGTGACTGAGTATATATTTTTATAGAAATATAGAAATTCAAAAATGTTTAGATAAAAGAGATTTTTTTCTATTTATTTTTTACTTGATGGGATCCTCTTTAGGTAAACTATCTAGAGCAGTGGTTCTTTAACTTTTCAAAAATATTTTCATGGCGGTCCCCTGCTACACGCTTGTTCTAGTCGTGCTCCTCCGGAGGAGGGGTGGCTTGAAAATGGGCGTGGCTAGTAGAAAATTGTTTTTGAAGAAATTCAGTGAAGTACGACCGTTTGTCTATAATTCTTACTTTCTTAAAGCCCAATTCTATAGATCTGTCTTTATGAGTGTTAGTAAATGAAAGAAAGTAAACCCATGTATTACCGGACTTGGTGCGAAGAGGAAAGAAGGGGTCTGGGGGCTAAGTTCGCAGAAAAATTTTCGGAACAATACCCTTTACTTTGGCTAAGAATGCATCTCCCAATAATAAGCTTGCTATGGGTGACATGGAATTTTGATAGTTCGTGGCAACTTTTTACGAGAAATAGCACGTAAAGGAAAGCATCTTGGTCAGACATCTTTGAATTGGCTTTGACTTCCACTTGATTTTCTGTCGTCCACAGATAGATATGCCATCGGCAACTTAGGAGCATCTCTCATTAGATGCAAGATACTAATCCCGATTACTCAGTAGTAATAAATACACTTTCGTCACATAAATATACAAACAGAGCTTAAAAGTATAAGTTTGCCCAGTTGTCAAAGTTTACAACTTTGTGCCAGGAAGGAATTAAAAGTCAATAAATGTTGTTCTACAACTTGCAAGCTTCAGCAGCTTCATGCGGTCCTCCAGAAACCCTTCACGGTCCCCAAGGGGACTGTGGACCCCAGTTTGGGAACCACTGATCTAGAGGCTAGTAGAGCAGGGGTCTCAGTTTCATCCAGTTGCAACCCAATGGACAATAATTTGTGACCCTCATATTTAGCATACCAGTGGGTACAAAACTAGAGTGACCTGGAGGGAATGGACTTCTGAAAGGTCACCCAGCCAGCTCTTAGCACGTGGTCCAGCCTCGTCGGGTTCTTCCTCCAGTAGCCCCAAGGTACCTTGATTATGAGGATCCTGGTCTGGAGCTAGTCTATGTTGCTGAATTTATTTGCAACTTTTCCTCTTTCTAGTGCGTCAATATGCCGATATTTGCTTGTTTTCAACTGCACAATATAAGTGTCCTGTTGCAACAATGGAATCAGAGTAAGCTATGCATATCTTCTCATTACTACGTCCTTTATTATTTCAGTGATCACATTCTACGAATGATTATCAGTTGTAGTCTAACCTTCTTAAATTATCGTCACAGTATCAGCAATTCTAAATAATTTTACTTAACTTTTAATTGTTGAGGAATCATTTTCAGAAATAAGGAGGGCAGATGTGTGTATGAAGAATATTGTATTTGATGAAGTTAAACGCCTCTCTTTTTTCTTTTAGAGATGGCTTCCCTGTAGGCTCAAGTGGAACCTTATCGAAAGTGTACAGTGTCAGACCGTTGCTTGCCAACAACAGAGTAAGGCTGTTTTTGCTCTTAACATCAGTGTTTTTTCTGCAAAGAATTGTTTCTCTTGGAACAACGTGACAGAGTCATTTAATTTCCCAAGCGTTGATTATAGTGGTTATTTTTATTGGGAGAATACATATAGTTCTTGTTGTTTAGGGTTAAGTCTCTAGTTTCTCTATTGGTGTGTTCATTCTTTTCTCCAGTACTTATAGATGATTTGGAATTTTTTTTGATGCTGCTTTGAGTTTTCCATGTCCTACAGACAATACACTAGCAAGAGGCTGAACCATAGAGATTGCGCTTTCCCCTTATTGTTTTAATCGATTTCAAAAGTATAGAATATTTACTTAAAACCACCTATTTGGCACTTCTTTATGTAGAACCAACTTTTTGGCACATACTGTCAAGGACTCTCTTTCGGACGTCGTCTCTTTCTTTTCAATAGTTGAGCAAAGATCATTAGATCTACTCTGAAATTCCTATCATGATAGGAACTGTACTGTGATCAAATTGTAGGGTAACTAACTGTTATCAATTTGTTTTCCCATTAACATGTTATTGAAGGTCAGATTAAAATCTGCAATCACAGTTGAATATTGACTTAGTATTTAGGAAAAGGATTTCCTTTACGAATCAATCTGAAAATGATGGCCTTGTAAAGTATCTCTATATAGTTAATTTATCATTTTTATTTTGATAGGACAAAAGGGGACTGGCTCTTGATGGACAATTAAAACACGAGGACACCAACCTGGCATCCTCAACATTGTATGTATAGTGAGAATGATATCACATTAATTAAGGGTTCTAAAAGACCTGTGATTTTATATGACTTATTTTGAATCTATATTTACCATAGATACTTATACATACTCTCTGTAATCTTTCATCAGATGTTATTTTCTGTTGTTTGATTTATTCACTTTTGCATCTTATTAAGCCTTGCCGGGGCCAAGAACTCAGCGACGTTCAGGAGCTAGCGGTCATTTCCCAATAGGGAATCAGTGAGCATGCGTGACAAGCATGTTTTCATTTTGCTTGATTGTTGGCAGTTTTTCGGTTGCGCATGGGCATAGATTCTTTGGATAACGATTTTTTTATGGCAGTAGGCTTTAGCAATTTGAGCTGTTATCGGTATCCTCAATAAGAGCTGTGTTCAGCGATTTCATAGGTAATTGGAGCATTGGCACTATTGAGCATATGTTTTCTAGCTGCAATCCAAATTTTAATATTCTACTGGTCTTGCTCTTGAAAGTAAAGGGGAATTACTTTTGATGAAACCTTATGGCCTTTTTTCTTCTCACAATTGTATGCGATTTTCCTATATAAGTCATCTTACTAACCTATCGTTAGACGTTTGTTTTACAGTAAACTTTCAGCAAATGTGAACTACCTACAATATCTGCCAAAGTCCTTAGAACACCCATATAGTGTTAGGAATTTTCTATCCCATTCCATTTCATTCCAGAAATGAGAGTGTAAAGCCCCCTTCCCCCTTCATACAATGTTGAACCGTTAGTCAAAGCCCTTCGCTATTTGGAATGGCATTACTTCTCCCATCAGTGCTACTCATGTTCCCTTCAAACAACATTAGAGAGTTTACGCAACGCGACGCGCCTGCTGACGACGAGCCAAAGAAGTCTAGAAACTAGCGCAGTCACACCATCCTCTCGCAAGCTTTGGCGCGAATCTGAATATCGCGCTAGTTTCTAGACTCCTTTGGCTCGTCATGAGCAGACGCGACGTGTTGCGTAAACTTTCTATTATTTCACGGGGAGTGGATTTTATAGTTCATCTTTAGCATAAATAACAGGAAGTGCTCTAAGGCTTATGGCAGACATTGTACGTTTTTTATACGGACTTTAGAGTTTCTTCGACAGTAGAAAATTGTATTTGGCAGCTTGGACTAATTTTGGAGACATTGCGAATGAATAAAGTACGCCACCACCAGGACACCCATATGTCGAAGCTTCTCCACAAGTTCACTCATATGTGTTTTGATCAATTGCTCTATCACAGAGATCCATACTCAATTCGCTAAATGTACCGATATCTTACAACCCTCCATTTTACCGTATTTCTCGCGATAGAAAACTTGATACTTTTGCTTGAGAACGGACAAAGCGTTCGAATTAAGTGTGCGATTGATTGTAGGGACAAGATAGCAGGATTCCCCTCCTCATAGATGACACATTAAATTACAATCTTCTTTAAATGCAAATGTTTTGTGATGATAGTTACTTGTTGTCAGTTGATTTAAAGCCCTTCCCTGATTCCTATTTTCTGATTCCTACAGAACTGATCCTTCTATACCAAAGGAGAATCTTGGAATCATTGTGCATTACAAGGTTAAAGTTCGCTTAGTTGTGGCTTTCGGGGGGTAAGTGCTGCATTTTGTTCATGATATATTCTTTAGGTAACCTGAGCAGATGAAGTGTAACTTGTATAGGATAGCATAGGCATCAAATCTTGATTGGCTAAGAATGTTACGGACATTCTTTTTCTCCTAGCCGATTTGACCAATCAAATTCCAGAATTGTATCAACAAATGTTTTGTCACAGCCAATTAGGCCAATTTTCTCTTTGCTGGCTGTGAGAAGCATTTGTTGATATAATTCTACAATTTGATTGATGAAATCAGCTAGGAGAAAAAGAATGTCAGGAACATTCTTAGCCGATCAAGATTTGACGCCTATTCTGTATAGGATAGAGGTTGTGCTGGTATTTTCCCCTAATGGTGGCAGGTGTGGGATGTTATGGATGTCAGATGTCTATTTCGTGCATGTTTTAATTGATTCTAATTATTTTAGTGTTAGAGAATATTATTTATACTACTTTTTTCTTATGAACTCTATAGAATTATGAAGTATCTGTATTCAATGATGTACTAAGTTGCTAATTGATGTGGGCATTTTTTATCTTGCATTCGTAAGTGGAATCAGATTTCGGACTAGCTAGGGCGAAATGCACATTTTTGTAGTTTATATATGGCGTATATAGCCACTCTAAAATCCTGAAACTTTGCAGTTACTTCCACTTCTCTTTCTAACTTGCGAGAATGACCCGAAACTAGTACCTCAAGTTTTATAGAGTTTTATCCATCATAAACAGCTACCAAGATCTTAATGCAATGCCCTCCCTTTAGTAACCCCCATCTATCTTAGAGCCCTCCCCCCCCCGTCGTAAACATCGAAAGTTAGATAAGCGCTTTTGCTTCTAAATAGAACACTAATGGGGGTCACTATTTTTTAGGCTGACTCAGTTATTTCTTATTTTCCGAATGCTATTTACTTTTTCTTTGCTCCATTTTAGGGATCTCACAGTTGAGTTGCCATTTATGCTGACTCACCCTAAACCACCTGAAGATGTATCACCTTCACCATCTCCGTTGCCACAAAGAAGAGCATCAGAGATCGGAGGTAGTTTGCTGTCAATTTATCCTCGAGAGCATTTTAGATTTCAAGAGGAGCGTTCAATCTTAAAATTCTAGAATACCATACAACCTTTCTATGAGGCACCTTCAAGCTTCAGTTTTCTTTTGATCTGTCTTCCTTTCAAAATCTCATTTGCATATCTTAACTGTTTTTATGATACAGTCAATCGAGCTCGATATTTTTTTCTTTTATCATCTTAATCATATCATTATTTAATGTTGGTTAAAACCATAGTTGCTGAAAACTAATTCAGACCAACTATTAAAAAAGTAAAATACAACGATTAGACTATAATACAAATGAAAGAAAAAAAATACTTATTTGCAAAAAATACGAACAAAATACTTAAACTTCATGCACTAATGTTCCTTTTCTACAAGTACCATATCTCAACTACAATATACAAACAGAAGTATATTATGAGTAAAAAACCTGTTGCACAATTTTAGCTCTTCCAGGGTGCCGTGTTTAGCTCTGTAGGTATGCTAAAATTGTGTTCTTCAAAGCGATCTGCTGTTTGTAGCTCATGAATTTTGGCAAGCGTATCATGCCATTCTTCTTGGCAGCGTTTGCAACAGTCTGAGCCTTTCTCTATGCTTCTTTACAGAAAGCTATTTCCTTTGTTTAAAAATTATTTGCGAAAAATGGAAAGAGCATTGTCTGGTGAAGTCTGTGGAGTTTTTAATGGCTAAAGCCAATTTCGAACGGATAATATTTCTTGCCTGACCAGCTTCAAGGCATGAAATGAATTGTATAGCCTAATGCAGACCATAGATAATGTGCATTGAGGGATTACCAGGGTCCGTACGGGTTTTTGAAAGTTTTGGAGAGTTATGGAAGTTGAAAATGTAATTTTTCAGGACCTGGAAAATTTTGGAAAATAGAGGATTTTCAAAATGGTTATGGGAAAGTTTTGGATTTTTGTTTGGAAAAATTCTAAAAATATCCTAAAATTGATGTAGCTTAGTGTCATATCGAGCACCGTATATTTTATGTTTATTCATATTGCTATTTGTAGTACAGAACATATTCCACCAAAAAATTGTCAAATTTATAGTCGAAAAAAGCGTTATTCTATTTTTGTGGGGTTCCAAAGTCCGAATGAAATGAATTTCATAGTTTTGGAAATTTGGTTATTTGGCTTTGGAAAAGTTTTGGAATAGTTTTGGAAATATTTTTAAAGGAGTTTGTACAAACCGTGGATGACGGTTCCTAGTTGGCTCCCTGTTTTCTTCCAGTATTTGTCTATTTTTAGTTATCCAATGTATTATTACCTGAAGAGTATCAAGAAACATGTTACCTCAATATGCTATAATGCTTCTCCCCTCTTTTTTGTAATTTTCCCACATTCCCCTATATACTCTTAGCTAATTCACTAAGCTAAGAGGAACATATTTGCCAATCAGAACGCGCAAAGAGAATATATTTGCCAATCAGAACGCGCAAAGAGAATAGAAAATTTGAAGAAAATGACCAGTATCTACTCTTAGCTAATTCACTAACTTCTTTTCGTTGTTAATTTTAGGGGACGAAAATGAGCCTCCAATTGACAGTGACCTTATCACATTTGATACGAGGTTGGTAATATTATGACCATTGTGTTGCCAGATACATATATTCCTTTGTAGGAAGGCTTTTTCGGTCCCGGTATTGAATATCTCCTAACACTTCACGATTCCGGTATCAAAACTTCTGTGGCGATTTTCTTTGCAAAAATTTTGATTTCCAATGCTTTGCACATCCGCATTAGTGGAAGGTGAAAAGCTACATGTAGGATTGAGAAATCTTTATAAATGGCACAAATATGACTGTTGGAGGGCAGTCAATTTAGCATAAGTAACCAGAGGTGAGTGGCCAAGCGGCCCATCCAGTTCCATTAGCTTAACTGAAGTTAAGCATGGCTGTTTACGGTCAGAAACTGGATGGGCGACCTCCAGGTAAACGACCAAAACAGCTCACTCCGCCGTCCTACGGAAGGGACGTTAAACTAGGGGTCCCATGTCTGAATGCGGCATGCATAGTAGGCCTAAATTAGCTGAATAAGCTGGGCATAACAGCCTACTCAAAATAAAATAAACAACAACAACAACAACAATTAGAGGTTTCAAGAGAATGCGGCTACTGGCGATTTTTTACCGACTACTTCTGCTTAAACTACCGTTTACTTTGACCTAACTGAACGTAAATACTTGCGGCCCTCCATGGGACACAGTATCCTATTATTTATGGTATAGACGTAGGAATTAACATTCTTATTCCCTTTATGATATAATTATTTGAATGATCGTAATCTCGATTCAAAATGTTTTTTTATACATAAATTAAAAATAACTACAAAATCAACTACAGCAAATATTATATACTGTGCTGTCCCTGGCCTAAGAAGACACAAAGTCATCAAACCCCCACCAAGGACAGCACCTACAATTTTCATAGATATAAAATGTCCTGAGAGTGCTACAGTAGATGATGGTTTTTCTCTAATTTCACCCAACACCCTCCTGGAATTTTGCCATTTCTTGTCACTTATACATTGTATATTCTTTATGAGCGTAATAAGATTTTTGTGGTAATTGTTGCATTTTTTGTGCTCAACAGTGGATCGGAGAAGACAGAGCATGATGATGACCTTATCTTTGAAGAGTTTGCACGTATGCGTGTCCGAGGGGAACACTTTGGGGAAGCCACTGCATAAGGCAATTGATACAAGTATATCACAGTGGAAATGAGTTATACATGAACAGTGCATTTTATGTGCACTGTGACAACCATGAAAATTTGATCTTCAAATCATGGTTTGTAACTAAACATATTAATGCTTAAAAGACATAAATCGAAAAAATGTTGGTTATTTTAGGTCATTTAAAAAGAGACAATTTTTTCAGCTTCATTTGGCGACCCTTTCTTATTGATAGTCTGGGATGCCAGAGAGGGGAGCAGAGGGAAGAAAGTACCCTTCTTACTTTTCATTTTGGGGAGCAGGGGGGCAAAAGTGCTTTCTTAGAAATGCAATATATTCCTTTTCAACTTAAATGTGATGTAGCAGAGATCAAATAAGCTATGTAGAATGAGTAATATTTTGATGGAGCAAACAGCTATTTTTATAACTATGAGAATAGTAGCCCCTGCTAAGGGATGACAGCTAAAATTTCCCAGAGATTTGCCTTGGGGAGCCCTCAGATTTTCAGCTGGCTTTGCTGTCCATTGATAGTTGGTGCCCTTTTTGTCTCCTTTGGCCCCTGTGCTCTACTGCCTTTCCGGTGTCCCTGTTGTTAGTGCCATAAATGCTTACGAATATGGAATTTATGTTGGTACCTCAGCACAACACTTTATGAGCTTTGTTCAACTATTTACTTATTGGCATTCTCCCAAATAGCCCATTGAGATATAATCTTAGCATTTTCACTTGTCCATTTGAGAGTATTGAGGCATACGTTTCTGTGTCAAGCTTCATTTTCACCGGCATGCACGACAAAATCAGTTTTGTAGCGTAGACAATTTTATTCGACGCAATCAACTGCTCTTCCAAAAGAGGATGGAAAGTTGAATAAGAGGCCACCGCACTTTGGTACATATATATTAGCAAAATGTTACGTGAACAGAATTCTTGAAAGTTTGCTAATTTTCTAAAAAACTCTCATACAGCACAATTATTGTGACCCATGGCCCATCATTTTAAAACATGAGCAGTGCTCACTCGTCACCCCCCCGTAGGAACGTTATTTCATGATATAGACGATGTAGCACAAACATTGCTGTGCATGCTAGTTATTTAGTTCAGTTATTAAATTCCCAGACTGCATTCTTTGTAGTGCGTGGGGAAGATATTCCCCGCGCCATTTTCACTCTTCCCACCCGCACACGCGCCAAAGTTTGGTATTAGTCCTATTTATGGCACCATTTTAGCTAGTTCCATCCGCACACACGCCAAATCACATTATAGGGTGTATTTTATAGCTACACTTTGGTGAAAGCCCTATTCATGATTCCACTTTCGCTGCTTACACCCGCACAATCCCTACTTGTGGCGCTACTATCACTGCTTCCATCCGTGCACGCGGCATAATTTAGTGACGCTTTCCCGCGCAAAAATCAATGAATGCAAACTGGTCAAATTCTATGGTACACGTACTTTGTTTGAGAGCAATTTAGCTGTCTGATAAGTTAAAGAATTCGTTGTTTTGCAACTGAATGCAAGATTATTGCATGATCACTATCCTTACGTAATCTCTATACTTAGTTGCTTTTAACATTCGTGCTGGACAATCAGTATCACCTAGAACAGAGGTTCCTTACCAGGGGTGAGAGACACCATACCAAAAGGTACGAACAGAGTCTGTTTTAATGCTCTATTTGCTACTCTCACGTAGTCTTGAACAAAGTATGTTCTGTATGGGGATAAGTGGTCAGAGCCAGTGGTGGAACCGATGTAGGTTGGGGTTAGGACAATCCTAGGAGTTCCCAAACCCTTGAGGTCCCAAGGGGGCCCTCAGAAGTTTACGAGAGACATGAATTTTGCATCATTTGGTGTTAAAAGTAAAATGGGATCCCTCTTAGATAGAAGTCCTAAAGAACCCGAGTGCAGGCGCCTCGTTATAAGTATTTTGTGCCTGAAAGCGCAGATATGAGAAAAATGTGCCGCAGAAAAAATAGAATGTAATTAATCGTCACATACAGTATGGGTGAAACTACCTGCAGATATTTGAAGTGGCATTTTGTGCTTGCGAGTGGCACTCACCGCGCGCGCAGATTAATGAGCTCCTCCTAAATGTCCTCGTTACGATACTGGTCAGTGCAGAATATATTTAGCTGCGAAGGAGTTAGGAAGGTTGGGAACCTCTGGCCTAGATTAGATTAAGGTCATAACATTGATGCATATACACAAAAGTTGATGCCTTATTATTTGATTTTCCTGAAGATCAATTGACCATTGCTATTTAACGTAATGATTGTTATTTCTGTTTAAGTTAGTTTTCATTCGAATTTATTCGCACTCGTATACTCATAAACATATAATTAGCTTCCTGTAGATTATATTGTAAAATGTTTACTTCCTCCTTTTAAAAGATAGAGCTTATGAAGATAATTAAAGACAGAGTTGAAGTCACTAATTCACTCTTCTTTAACTAAGCTGTTTGGTATTGTCCTTTGATTTCCTTTTGAAATGTAGCAAATGACTGTATATCTTCTACCGACTTAAATCATTTCTATGGTGAAGAATCTCCTGGAATTCCAACGTAGAAATTTAGCTTGATAATAATCTATATTGCCTGTACTGTACAGGTTGTACATATGATCTAGATTTTGTAGTTAGTATGCATGTCACGTCATTATGTGACCCATTTCAGTGGCATGACACTGTTGAGGAATCCTTGGTTCAAAAACAGGGTCACCAATAGTTGTGGCGCCACGGAGGGGGAGTGAGGGACTCCCCCCACTTCTCGCGTAGATTAATGTTCTAATTCGTCCCAATTCGATATGAAATTGTTGGTTTGGGATGAGGGACCTCTAGTAAGATTTTGAATAGTGGTATGGCAACCGAATTGTATCATATCTAGGGCGTGGCACACAAACTCCCCTCTAGTCTGTCATGGCTGGCCGCCCCGGGTCACCAACTAATAGGGCTTCAAAGGAGCCATTAACACATTTTCTATATTTTATGTGTTTTGCCATGTGACTTTACAGTCCCTGTATAAAAGCCCCCTGTTTAATAATTTCATAAGCGCCCTAATTGCCACCGTTATACCACCTCTCTCTCTTTACGCCCTGTTTACATTACAAAAGTTAATGCGGGTTAAAGAAATCCAGGTAAAAATTTTGCAGCGTAAATGTAATCAAGCCGTGTTACTTTAGCCCGGGTCGAACTCGAGTTTGTTGTGTTTACATTACAAAAGTTTAACCTACGCAGGGCTTTCGTTTCATTTGAATACTCCGAAGCCAACTTTCATCCGCTAATTTTTTACCACATTTTCGACCATTATCTTACTTTTCGGTTCATTTTCGGATTTTTTCATTAGTATTTATCTCAAATTTTTCACTTTGGATGTCACGTGCGTCACTTGAGAATAGCTCATTTACGGAACTTATACTACTAATAGAAAAAAACCAAAGGAACTTTGCAACTTGAAAATTGTTTATAGCTGCGAATAATCAAGAAATAGGAAGCCGGTTCCTACCTTCGGAAGAGACGTTAAGCTAGGGATCCCATGCCTTGATGCGGCATGAATAAGTAGGCCAAAATTAGCTGGAAAAGCTAGGCATAACACCCTACTCAAATTATAGTAAACAACAACAACAAAAGTAAAGTCCTATTATACTGAGTGACGTACTAAAATGCGTAAACAAACGACAATGATGAACGACCAAGACAGCTCACTCCGCGGTCCTTCGGAAGGGACGTTAAGCTAGGGGTCTCATGCCTGGGTGCAGCATGCATAAGTAGGCATAAATTTGCTGAAAATGCTAGGTTCAAAAGCCTACTCACAATAAAGTAAGCAATAACAATAGCAACAACAACAACCTTATTTGTGCCTTTAGTCTTGAGTACTAACAAAAATTAAAGGTAAAATTCAGAATTGTGATGTGTCCTTGTGCCTGTACCACCAATAGAGGTCCAAAAATGAGGAACTTTTAGAAATAGGCCTAGATCCTAGTTCCTAGAGAAGTTACTTATAAGATGAGCGTGCATTATTCGAATACGCAGAAGTTCTAGGTCTTAATGAAGCTGCTTCAGTTAAACTTAAACTTCAGCGATTCTGAGTCTTAGTATTCTTATAAAGTTTACTCTTGTAAAAATTCCCCGAACACATTACTGTCCCATTCCATATTATGCACATAAAATAAAATGGGATGACTTTTGCTTAACCTTCACTTGAAATTTCGCAATGGCATCCAATAGCTACGTATGAAGTGCCCCAACTAATCTCTGAAAAGGTTTGGTATACGTTTCTGTGAAAAACTGATAAGGAAACGTATGACTTAGGAGGTGCAACGCACCCTTATACCTATTCCAATCACAGAATTAGGCCGGTTGCTTTTTGCAGTCGATGGAATGCATCTACTATTGGTACTTGCTAATATCCCAACTAAAATTGGCGGTATACTCTCAGGTGCCAAATAAACATCCCCGCGTATTAATTTTTCGATTTTTTTCCAACCCCCCGAACCTTATTAGGACTCCCCGTTTATTAACTTCAAGAAAATCGACTTTTTACGAACTCGTCATTTCATTTCCTTTCTTTGTTGGTATTATTTACGCCCAAGTTTCATGGCAAAACAGCGTGCTTTTGTATATAGTTTAATTTTATGCTTTATGACAACCAGGTTTTGTTCTTTCCGTTCTTGTACAATCATATAAAGTCGTTGCTCAAATTCCGACCTCCACCCCGCTTGTTTTGACCCCCTGTTTATTAAATTTCGGAATTTTTTCAGCCCTCCCTTTCTATTAGGACCCTCGTTTATTTGGCACTTGAGAGTACCCGTTTTTTTATAGGAAAGCTATTTTCCGCTTCAGTACTGATACTGTTGTAACTTTTTTACGATTCCAGTGTCTTTCTTAAACAAATTTTTAGCGAAAGTTTTAGAGTTCCAGTGCTTTGCGTTTGCACATCAATGGAAGATGCAAATGCTCCATGTATACTTGCATTAGTAATGCATCTCAGTAAATAACAGAAGATAAACTGTTTGAGAGGAACCGAGGTAAATTCATAACACTTAATACACAGGTCATTCCAAGTTTTAAATATATATTAACTTATGGACCTTCTAAGGTCTCAAAAATGCAGTATTGAAATTTCATTTTTGAACAAACGCTAAACTTACCGTTTTTGAACCACCCGTAATCACGCTCTGTCGCGTTTGCTCACAAGACCCCTTGCGTTGAGTCTGCTTAGAGCAATCACCCCATCCCCCGATGCATAACAGTCCCAATGCAAAACAACGTATTAAAATCTTAGCATTTCTATGATCAAAATAGTAGAAGGATAAGGATAAGAAAGAAGTCTCATTCCTCTTCTATATTTTTTCAACTACAGCAACAGCACTAAGTGCCAGCAAAGAATGTGGAAAACAACAGTCAAATGGGATTAGCAAATACGTAATTGTCAGTCGCTTATCCAAACTGTTCCCACATCAACATCAACTAATACAAGTTATCTACAATCGATTTCTGGAATATCACCTTCCTAATCATCAAAGACCCAGCGAAACAAATTTATCGGAATCGAGCAAAAGATTGGAGTGGCTGAATGAAAATTACGCAAAGTATAAGCATTTGAATTTAGGCCTAAAGCACTAAAATGTCCTAAAATCAATGTTTTGGAAACTTCAGTGCTTGCATATCCCATCTATATTGCAAACTAAGATGGGACAGGGATGAATAAAAACTAGAAAACATAGCTCCTTCAGGGTGGCCAACAAACCCTGGAAGGCCCTGAAAAACCCTGGATTTTCTTTGCCCTTGGAAAAATACCCCCGGAAACCCTGAAATTATATTCCACCCTTGAAAAGTA
The DNA here is from genome assembly GCA_018155075.1 of Cassiopea andromeda. NCBI lineage: Eukaryota > Metazoa > Cnidaria > Scyphozoa > Rhizostomeae > Cassiopeidae > Cassiopea > Cassiopea andromeda. Next base: position 175,620 of record WIPJ01000156.1, read on the forward strand.
ATGTCCTGAAGCAGATTTCCCACGCATCAATTTTTGGCCTTGTAGTGCTGCTATATTTTTCACTCCCGTAACGCAGAGGACCTATAAGGTTATTGGGGGAAAAACTACGTACCATGTGTCGTGTGGCAACAACGGACACAAAATTTCAAGTAAAACGCAGAATGAAAAGTGGATGTGTACAAGCAGAAGATCTATATCTGATAATTATATTTTTCGAAAATATAGTCACAAATACCCTGGAAAGACCCTGAAAGTGGTAGAAAATCCCCTAGAAAAAATTTTATTTCTCTGTTGGTCACCCTGATTATGTAAAACCTCTCAACAAGAGGATGTTTCACCGTGACACAACGAAATTTCAATGCTGAAAAGTGCGAAGTCATGTATATAGGTAATAAAAATGCACAGTATGAGTATGTGGTGTGATATGGCCAGTGACACTCACCCAGTCATGCTTGAATTAACAGAATGTGAGAAAGATCTAGGAGTGCACATAGGCAATGAGCTGAATCGACACAGTATCCAAGAAAGCAAGCAGTATTTTAGGACTAATAAGGCGATCCTTTGATTACATAGTTCAAGTTCATTTCATTTTTTAAATTCTTAACATACCAATCTTAAATATCAACGGACTACATAATATAAAATAACATAGGGCAAGAAAGAAAAGACTTAAAACAAACAAAAAGATATTATAATATTGCAAAAAACCAAGGAGATTTGCATGCAGGAATTTCTTAAAGGAGGAACCCTCTCAATAGATCAACTAATCGAGGAGAGAGCAACCCCTGACAACATAGGCAAGGATATTTTAAAATTGTATTTACAAGTTTGGTCAGATCACATTTGGAATATGGAAACATCATATGGCCCCCCCCTACTACAAAAAGGCATTAAAGTAATCGAAAATGTGCAGAAGAGAGGAAGAAAGCTAGTACTTGAATTAAAAGATTTGGACTATGAACATAGACTGAGGTATTTGGGCATTCCAACTTTGGTTTCGGGGTGACATGATTGGAATATATAAATATATACTTGCTTATTATGATGTACAACCTGTGCTGAAAAAGGAAACTCATTTAAAAACCAGGGGGCATAAAGGTAAGATACGAAAATCTACTTTATTCCTTTCGATTCATTCAAAATTTTCTGCATTCTAAGTTTTTCTGAACATTCAATTGTAACTATTCCTCTCTAATGAGAGGATGGTAGGAGTTTTGCATAGCCATTGGCATCTGCATTTCCTGTACTGTTTTTTGTTAAATAGCCATTGGATAGTTATGCTTATCATACTCTCAATGGCTCGTCTTTCTTTGTAAAAATTTGCTATAGTATTGATTACAGGTGTAAAAAAGATCTTTATTGAAAGATATGATAAAAATACCAGAAAGCGCTTTTACAGTATCAGAGTTGCATGTGGATGGAATCAACTTCTAGAGGATATAGTTAAGGCCAAGTTGTTAAGCACATTGAAAAAGAAACTGGACGATTACTATGGAGATGAGAAATACTCTTGCAATCCATGTTTGTTTTATTTCTCTGGTCATTAAATATCTTTTAATTAGTTTTCATGAATCATTCCAATATATTAGTTTTGAATGTTATTAAGTATGAAAATCGACTTGAAATTATGCAGATCTTCCAAATTTAGTTTAAATTTTCAAGTACTAGTGACCCCCTACCCCCTTCATCTTACATTAACTAGGAGAATTCTTTTTGGGTTTGAGGAGGGGCTTTCATCCTTTTCATAACTGCTTGTCCATTTCATGTAACCCCAGTCATAAAACACTACTCATCACGAGAACCATGAAAAACATATAGGGCCACCTGCCCCCCTAAAAGCGTGACGTATTTGTTGAACAGCCCCTTTAGAGTGCATCGCTTTACTACTCAAATGATATTTGATCAATGCAGAGGTTTTGACCTCACTAGTATGGCCATCATACAACTGCAAGAACGTATCAAATAACAAAATGTCAAGTCATGACATTGAATATTCAGCACATTAACCATAGGGTCACACATACCACCCCTGGGTGACAGGAGGTCATATTTTTGCCACTCCTGAGAAATTTGTTTGCAATTTATTTGCTGCTTTTTCTTTGTAACTACGGAGAAATCTCCTGAAATTTTAATTGAGCTAAACCTTGGCTTTTGTGACATACTAGAAAGTCAAGTCTTTTCCTGCGCACACATTATCCATTTGATTTTCATAACAAAGTTTGAAATTAAGTTCTCAGATTTTTTACCACGCGATTCCTCCTAGATAATTTTGCAACCCCTGAAATACAAACCTGGATACGGGGTTGGACATAGATTTTCAGCACAGTACTAATGTTTATTTTCGTTCAATGATTTGAGCCTGCCTCTTATCTTTCCTTCATGAGGTAACTGTAAAGGAGGCCATGACATAAGGCACTATATAAAAATTTCCCAAGATGCTTTAGTAAGGAGGAAAGCTGCTGAAGCTGATGCGAAGTACAAGCGATGAGACAGGAGTGGATAATTTAAAAATGCTACATCCACAAATAACATATAACCAGCTACACAAGCATTGACTTCATATAATGTCTATAGCTGCCACAGAAAGCAGGTAATATTCGCTACAGTTCTATGGCCTTTGGGAGAAGAAACGGGGTTGGCCTCTTCTAGAGGCCAGGCCTTTGTCAGTAAAGGAAAGCGGACCTTATTATTAAGCAAAGTATGCAACTCGAAAGATTGAAAGTAGAGTGTTAAGTATGGGTATATTTGGTCCTGCGATTTGATGCCTCCTCTGACCAGCTTTGTGAGTGCAATGTAGTTTATATTGGTTTTTGATCACGGCCATTCGTAGTTTCGTTCTAATATAAATTTCTGCCACAGAATTCTGATTAACCGCCAGAAATTTGAGGCATTGATAAGTTGCTTTGTAGAGCTCTTTCCTCATTAACTACGTCTTTAGTGGCGTTACAAGTTATTTATAATGTATAGATAGAGGGTCCTTTGAACTACTCTTCTGTCTGTATTAAGTGGTAGTGAGCAGTTGGTATAGTGGTGGTGCTTGATGGTGCTAGCTTTGAATACCAAATTAGCATTTTCACTCATAAAGAGAGGAAGATGTTTCTTGGGGCTGAATTTGTTAGTTTTTTCTTCTTCAATAGCAGAAGTCAATATTTAGCAAGGGACAGTGGTAGAGCAGATTTAGATATAGATGATTTTGTAGCTAAATTCATTGTAAACAACTTGTGGTGTCTCAATCAGTACTTTTTTTCTTATAGAAATGTACTTTTATCTGTTTGTGGATGTTTAGGGATGAGTTTAGGATTAGTAGTAAATGTGAGAGTGATTTTTGTAGTGCGTTAGAGAACTAGGCTATAAATACAGAGAGGGACATACTAAAAATAGGCTCCAATTTGAGACCCAATCTTCAATTGGTAGAGTCTCCCAGGGTGTATTATGTGTAAAACTTATTCCAGAGGCACACCAGTGACTTCTCAGGTGTATGCCAGCATTCAAGATTAATTATTGTGTCAGGTTTCTAAAAGCAAGTGAAATATGTTCAACTTGAATGTTTGAAAAGACAGCGGAGATCAAAAAGAGCATGTGATGAGATTTACATTTCAGTAGGTCAGTACTTCAAGGAGTGCAATTCAGGATAGATCCATGACACCCTGCAAACAGGAAAGCAAATTCCATCCCAGATATCTTTGGGCCTTTATGCATGAGATGCACCTTGATTAGTTGTGTTTTTGCTAGCAAATTTGAGGCTACTGCTACTCTTCTAAGCATGGAATGTATCATCAACTAAAAGACTGCATTCTTTGTAGTGTGCAGGGAGTACATTCCCCACACCATTTTCACTGTTTCCACCCACATATGTTCCAGGGTTTAATAAGTGTTCTACTTATGGCACTATTTTAGCTGGCTACAAACCCACATGTGTCAAGTCACGTAATAAGGGGTACTTTTGTGGCCACACTTTGAAGAAAACCATATTTGTAGTGCCACTTTTGCTGCTTCCACCAGTGCAATCCCTATGTGTAGCATTATTTTCACTGCTTAGACCCATGCACTTACCATAATTTGGTGATGCTTCCCCACACAAAATCAAAGAGTGCAAGCTGGACCAACTATATAGCAAAGAAAGGTTTCTCAAAGCCAAAACCTTTTGTAGGTGCCACATAGCATAGGTTCCCTCTTTAGTGTTCTTGGCACCCCTCATTTTGGTTACCTTCTTAAAATAGATGCAGTTTCTTTATATTGGTGATGTTTGTTATATTGGACATTGTGCTAACATAGCATTTAATTTTATTAGACATTAAGCTGCTTCAAAACCTTAATAGATTAAATCTCATCATCTTATCAAGTGCTCATTTTTCATATTTGTTTTTGGCATCCTGCTATTTTGGATTACTAGTTTTGAAGATTTCCCCCAAAAAGTTGATGCACTTGCAAATCCAAGGTCCTTTTTAGTAGAAAATTGCAAAATGTTGTTTTCCAACTATCTTTAGGACCCACAGCGGATTTGGAGGGTGGGTTTTGTTGTTTTTATATTTAACAATCTTAGGAGTTCTTTTATACTAAAGTGTTTATGTTAATTTACAGTATGGCTCTTATTCCCAGCATAGAATATCTGACATTCTGCTTATAGAAGAGAGGCACTATGTGATTGTCTCCAGTGTGTATTCTACACATCATCAGAAGCCCAGTAATAAACACCAAAATATTGCAAATTCTTATTTTGTTTTAGTAATTTCCTGTATAAAATTTGCTTTTTAGATCATAAGATTTCCTATAGGCTTGTGGCAGGCTGATGTTAGTACCTATTAAGTGCTGAATATGGCATTTCTTAGCTGTATAGGGATTTAACTAGCTTTTGCTGTTTTTTATGAGATGCTACAATTTCTGTTACATTTCTCATAAAAAGGCTAAAAAGCAGGGAGTTTTGTCTTTTTGTTTGCCTTTCACTGGGATTGATGGATTTCTTGTTTAGTATGGGTTAGTTTTCATAATAGCTGCTTGAGATAAAGTGTCTTTTGTTGCAAATACTGGTAATGCAATATAAGCACTAGTGCAGAGAGTCTTCTAAGCATCCAGTAAGGAGCAATGGATCAATAATGATTTCTTTGTCAATCCTCACAAAGGCCTTTTTGGTCTTTCCTGATTCTGTTGTCTTTGAGCTGCTTAGCTGCCACGCAGTATGATTTTTCATTCTTTCTTAATTGCAAAATGATTTGTGGTTAAAGCAAGTCCTGACATTCTGTCTTACTTTCAGCTTTTGTAAACAACTGTTTGGTTGCATAACAACCTGATCTTTACTAAAACTGTGATGTGTATTACAGAAAATTTGAGCAAATCAATAGAGGACATTTTATATAATGTTAGCAATTTATGGTTTTATACCAAGATATAGCACTCTTTTTAGCCATTTTGGAATACTATATGGTAGTGTTAGGAATTCACTAAATAGACATTTCCCAAATTTGGTAAATGAACAGGTGTATTCACTGAATAGTTTGTTGAATGAAAGTGAAATAGGTATTATGTGCTTTGTATATTAGCCTTTCTACACCTTATTCATTTATCATAGCAACTAAAAATGTTATAGTGTTGTAAGGAATTTTAAGTATTTGTTCATATTCATAAATTTTTCAAAAAAAATGTTGCCATGTGCATCATCAGCTGCTGTATAGACTTGTGACAATATGTTGAGGAAATTATATTATCAGTGAATATTGGAAATGTAACATGAAACAATAATCCATGTACACTTTGACAGTTTCAATATTTGGTATATTTTGCTGCTGTAATGTGTCTTCAATTTTCATCCCATTAAAAGTGGTGCAGATGTGACCTTTTTATATTGTGCAAAATGGGATATATCTTTATTGTACCCAGGAGAACAGTACATTGATAATTTTAATTTTTGTTGTTCAATCTCTTGTAATTTTATCCTATCAATTCTACTTATCATTGCTGATGGTTTTGAGGGAAGTGAGAAATTCTTCGAGTGATTGATTATGTCTGCTGATTTATGCCATGTAAACTTGAAATATTGGAAAGTGAATCAATTTCATTGCCCATATTTCAATATAGCCACAGAGTGTTTGCTTTTTGATTTCTCCTATTTCTCCTTTTTTTATGATCTATCATTTCTATAGTTTCACAACCTTCTTGCCTCATTCTAAGAAGAAAGCTGGGCAAATAATGGCCAGTGAGAAACCAACTCAACATCAGTTAGAAATAGTTAGTTGTCATGAGCATGCCAAAGAGATTTGCTGTTTTAGTTTTTTAGACTTATCTTCAAAACCATTTCATCCATCTTCAACATCACAGCTTCAGTTAAATCATGTTTATAGGAAGCATGCAGTACCTGTGCAAATTGTTGACATAGTGTGAAGAAAAGAACTAATTTCTATATAGTTAATAATTTACTGGGTTATTGTTTATCACATTGGCAGCAATCCTTTTTATTTGACTTGTCAGCTTGTTCTAGGTGCAGCTATTTTTACAGTGAATGTTTTTCTCATGCTTATGCATATTATTCGTTATTCAGCAATTATCATTGCTCTCTTTGTTCTGCATTTGTAAGAAGTATTGCTACTGCTTCAAAGGTAGCATGGGACTTGTATTTGCCAAGTACTAGAAAGGTTTTGCTCCATTCTTCCCTTTCATGTGTCAATACCAACAGTTTTTAAATTTTTATTCCTTTTTGAAAAGATCTAGCTTGATTTCTTTTTTCAGGTTTTTTGTATGTGTATTCAGGTTCTTTTTTGGTATCCCACATGGCATTTTCACTCTCCTAAGATACAGTACAAATGTTTCCATTACTGGAGTTTCAGAAGTTAATTGCATCAGATGCCTAGTAAATGGATGAATTAATAAAGTGAATTGTAGTAATTTTAAAAATTATTGTATTCAGTGAATATGTAAGCATAATTGCATAATTTTAAACGACATAGTTATTTAATGATAGAATTATGGATAAAGCAATTACTATGCAAATGCTGTAATCTTGAAAGTGTACTTGAGGTATCCTGCACAGCTGACTGCATGTTGTGTTTGTAAAATGAGGATGATGGAAATACATCAGCAGCGAGTAGTTTAGATAAAATGCATTTTAGGCTCAGTTTTATGGAAAGTTGACTTAATGATTTATCATGTGCAAATGATTTTTTTTTGTTTGGCAGTGGCAGAAAGAACCCGACTGAATTTGTAGTTGATTAGGTAGTTAGTAGAAGTTAGTTCTGGTGTGGCCTAGGTAATCTAGGAATGATATCTGATCTCCCTCTGTAAGCATGAGCAATTGAATAACAGCCTACCTACTGTAATATAAAGTCCAATGTAAATCAAGATCTATTATTGACACTTTCTTTCATAGATATTAAGCATAGAAATTTGAAGTGTGTTGGTATTGATGCACAGCAAACCAAACTCTGCTTTTTACCAAAAGGACTTGAAAGATAGCGAAAAAGGTTAAACATAGCCCCAAGGAGGGCTTCAGTGCAAATATGACTGTTGCACCACGAACAGGAGAGCAACAGCAACAGCAGCAGGAAACGAAAGAAACCCCTGAGCAAAGTAAATCATCTGACATTAAAGGGGAGTCACCAAAGAAAATAGCAGAGGTATGTATGTTGGCATTATTCAGAGCCAGAAATCATTCGGAAAGCAAGTACCATTGTCGCAAGTGTATGCCCATTTGATCAGTTTATGCCTTGTAAAATACTTGGTAGTTAGGCAGTTTTTTGAATTGTGTTTATTAGCCCCCACTTATATGCTATTGATGATAGTAAAAACAATATTAAGTATTTATCAGCTGAAATGTTTATGGTACCAGGGATTGTGAATGTGTAGCTATGCATGACTTGAGTTCAGTGTAATCTGATGCTGCATAGAAGAGCAAGGAATATGTCATTGTAGATTGTAGCAGCCCTTTAGCTGCATTTTTCATTGATTTTCCCCATTTATTTTAATGTTTGGGTGAGCACAGAAAGCTAGTTTCATAATTGTGCAATGAATCTAAAGCTTAAATTGAATTGGATTAGCTTGATTTGACTTGGTTTCAAGATTTCCCAGGGCAATTTTCAACTCTTCTCCTTGTCATCAACTTATGTGGCAGCAATTTTTTTATATATAAAGTACATGTTTTTGTGCATTGCAATTCATAGTAAGTTACTTTTGCCAGATCAAAGAAGTTGTTGAAGATGTCAGCCAACTAAGTCTTGAGAGTGACTTTGATGAAAATGGTGAACCAATTTTTCCACACAATGAACTAGCAAGCTTAGATGAAATGGTAAACAGACCAAAGTGGGTAATACCTGTTCTGCCAAAGGGAGAGCTTGAGGTGCTGATTGATGCTTCAATTAAGCTTGCAAAGAAAGGTACTACAATTTTAGTTTGTTTATGGTGTACACATTCCTAATTAGGAAGCCCTCTTTTTCCTTTGATGCATATTACTCATTGTTTTCCCATATACAATTGCTATTGGATCTTCATAAACTGCAGTACTCAGATCTTTTTATAAGAAGGCCACTGTTTGCTTAAGCCTCAGTTTTCATAAATTATCCTGGAAACAAGGTGAGGGTGTTTAAGATTCTCTTAACTTTTACTGGCAGACCTGGCTAACATAGTTTAACATTGTTTGTTATAAAAGCCTAGTCTTTGTGATCATAAAAATACTGCAAACAATGTATCAATATCAATTTTTGGCATGTAGAAAGTTGAATGTTAGTTCTCGAGTCTTTTCATTTTCTTAAAATTTCTCAAGACTTTCCCCTTTTGAGGTTTATTTTCTTATAAACTTTATTCTTAAAAAACATGTAGACAGGTTGGGTAGCTACATAGAATACAACTCGGACTATAGAACCAAGTGCTGTAAAGAGGGGTCCAAATAGCCAATAGTGCTAACAGCTGTGACAAAATGGAAGGAAGAATGATTAGGGTTCAGGGGACTCTGCCCTTGGAGAAGTTTTTTAGATCCATGCCATTGGGATCTGAGAAAACACCCCCTTTGCTTACAGAGGTACATCTTTTCTAAACGGATTTCAGTATATGAAGGCATTGGTATGCATGCATGAAGCTTCAACAGACCTTGTATGCATGTTGTTTAAAACCCAAGAAAGAATGGGACCCAAGCACTCTGCAGGATGTAGAAAGGGGGCTGAGCACCTAGGCCTCCCTCTTCTACAACACTGATTGCAACTTCAGTTAGACATTATGGAGCATTTATGTGTTGTCTATTCATTCATAAGTAGGAAGTCTCTTGCTTATTTGAAGATATGATTCATTAGTTTATGTTCTACTTTGAATTGTTAGTGGGCAGATGTTTGAAATGGCTAGAAAACAAATGGTTTTACAGAGCTTTCAATATTATTTAGAGTGAGCAGCTTATCATGGATAATAGGTAGATGTGTACCTTAGAGGGTCACCCATTATTTGTTCTTTTTTACATCACTTTGAGTCAAACAGATGGCAGTTTAGGCAGAAGTAGCTGGCGATAAATTGCTGGTAGCCACCTTCTATTGAGAGCTCTGGTTTCATTTTCATTTCATTTTCTCAGTGGTGGACATATGTTTGTTATTTTTTGAAAGCTGGCTTTTATAGCATTTTCACTTTTTGCACTGTTAAGCAGCCTCTAATAATTTTTTCAAATCATTGACTTGTGATGTTTAGGTAGAATAGCCTAGTAATTTATTTATATTTTTTCTCAGGCCTGGATACAAAAAGTGAAAGCTGCCAAAGATTCATAAGGGATGGAATGACAATATCATTTAACAAAATTTTCTTGGATGATGCAGTGAGCACCTGGAAATTTGAAATTCATGTATGTTGAAGCTTTTTGGGCCTTTTACTTTTCTAAACAGCAACCAGGCTGCATGCAAGATTCTTTGATATAAGGCTATTGCTCACTCCTTCTTGCCATCCCTACATGTTTACAATGAAATCATAAAATTAGACCTCTACCTCTGTGTCAACATACATGTGTTCACATTCTTTTATTGACATGGATGACTGAAGTCTATGGACAGCACCAAAAATGCTACTTGAGCTGGGTGGCCAACAAATCATGAAAGACCCTGAAAGACCCTGAAAAACCCTGGATTTTATTTTCCCCTGGAAAAATACCCTGGAAAACCAGAAACTACAGCATACCCCTGAAAAATTATGCTCTGAAGCAGATTTTCTGCGTGTCAATTTTTGGTCTTGCAGTGTTGTTGCACTTTTTGTTCCTTTAACGCAGGGGAGGAGGATATGTGAGTTTATTGGGGGAAAAAAACAGCGTATCATTCGTCGTATGGTGGCAGCCTCTTTTTCAAACAACGGACACAAAATTTCAAGTAACATGCAGAATGAAAGGTGGATGGATATGAAAAACCTTTATATATTTATTGACACTGACCCCAGAATCTTGAAAGGCAACGGTTTTCAGCTAGGGTTCTGCTAGTACAGTCAAGAGGCTCCAGCAATTTGAAAAATCTTGAAAAATCTATAAAGTCTGGAGAATCTTTGGAAATCAGTGAAACTTGTAGAACAGCTCAAAAGGCCTTAGAAAAGTTTCGAAAAATCTTTAAATTATCAAGATATCTTACAAAAATCTCAAAATTCTTCAAAGAGAAAATGTCTCCAAAGTATTTGAAAAATCTGAAAGTCTTGTAAATCTAGATTGTATTTGGGATATTAAAGTCTTTCAAATCTTTGAAAAATCTGGAAACACAAAAATCTTGTGCATTTTTTTCAAGTGATTTGCCCCTTCACTATGGTCCACAGTAATTGTTGATTTTCCTGTACAAATATGTGAACAGGGGGATAGTAAGCAACTTTGAAATTTATTTCCTTGGGGTTCTGCTCCATAAAAGGGTTGAAAACCACTGTTCGTAAGGTGCTACATGACACACTGGTCATCTTTCCTGTTGTATTCTTCATGGGGCTTTCGACTGATCCTGAGTTCAGTTGATTGATTACCATTGGCATATAAGAAGTCATCACCACAACACACTATTTCCATCATCATCATTATTATCATCATTAGTATGTTCTATCTACCTTCCAAGTGCCCCTCACTACTTTTCTACCTATAGATTCCAGTCAACTCACTACTCTTTACCTATCTAAACGTTTTTTGTCTATAAGAAAATCATTATTTTGCCTGAGCCTCAATTTTCTTAACTTTTCCCGAAATTGAGCCTGAGATTTTCTTAAATTTTTCTATACTTTTACTGAAATAAAATGGCTAGAGTGGTTTACACTTTCGTTAATAATATTGTATACTTAAATTTGAATTCCATCTTTAACATTTTGAATGCAATAATGACGAAATACCAATTTTTGGCCTATAAAAACACTATATGTTGGAAATTGAGCCTCGTGATTTTCTTACGATTTTCTTAAGATTTTGACCATTTGAGCCTCAATTTCTTATAAACTTTTTTCTTATAAAAAACGTGTATTAACATAAGATAGCAATATCTTTTGTCTGTACGAAAAGGCTGAGTACGGATATAGACCATGCACGGGCAACCTACGGCCTGCGATGATTTTTAATCCGGCCCGCGAAGAACTTATGCCCTCTTCAGTGAACTGATGAAGTTTTGACCGACCAAGATTCTCGTCGTGGCCATTTTTCTTCTGTAGCAAAATATTTTAAAGTAATTATTATTTTGCATCCATTGAACAATTTGATTTGTACCCAACAGAAATATATATTGCGAAATGCAGAGAAGCTTATTGAGTTGTGTGTTGTGAAACTTGAACAAGACTGGTTTCCACTTTTGGATCTGCTGGCAGTTGTTCTTGACCCAAAGTCAAGGTTTGTCTTTGTGAGAGTTATGCCAATAAGATATAATTACTTTTATTTTCAACAAACGTTTCAAGTTAGCGCTTATTGACGTTGGACACCTAGCTTGGAATGGACAGAAATCAATATTTTATCAAACTACGAAATAGTCCGTCACCTATCATGCTGATGCTGTCGTGATTTATTAGCGTGCTGCCTGAAGATGGCTTATAGAAGACGAAACTGCTTTGCTAAGCTTAGCATTCATTGGCTATTTAGCTTTTGTTAATGAATACGGAATATTCAATTGTTCTTTTAATAGGCTTTACACCTTTGAACATGATTCGTATCCGATCTTATTTTATTTGAATCATTTGTGTTTTGATTCATCTCAGTATAGGTGTAAGATTTAGCACGTATCCCTTTGTCTGTCAATCCAATCTTGTCATGGAGCAGAATTGAATTAAATAAACATTAAACATAACGAATTTCTATCCTAATTAATTATTTACTGGCCTATTGCAGAATTTTGTGATCGTAGTTTGGAAGAGTTTTAATTTTGCAGCAACACCTTGTTTCAATCCAATCCTTCACTCTCTAATTTTTCTCACTGGATATTTGCAAACCAAATCAAACGAAGTAGAAATCCACCAATATTGGCACAATTTGTTTAGAGTGAAGTTTGCTGTATTTTTCGTTGTCTTAGCATTCAGTATCTTCTTTTAGGTTTCATCAGTATAATGCAACACGAACTTCTGAAACATTTCAAGCGGCTGAAGAAAACAAGATATGTTACGCTAAGCCTTCAGATCATCGACAGTTAAGGGTAACATCATTCAAGCCTTTTGTCATATGTTTTCTTGGGTATTATTCAGCGTAATTTAACTGTGTCAAGCTCTTAAGATCGCTCTTTTTCTGAGAAGTTACAATGTATCCTCGTGCACGCCTCCAGATCTTTGTGGGCGCCTGCTTAATCATCTGTCTGTTTTGTATTATATGCAAGAAAATTGACAAAGTAGCAAAGGGCTACTCCACAGTCTACCTCTATATTGGTGCAACACCAGGTAGTCATTTTAATCAGCTTGGAAATAAATAACAGTTTCAACCTCAAGCTCTCTTCTTTCAATGCTTTAAGACATGATTTCCATTTTGCCAATGCTATTTTATTTAGGAGTTAAAGAAATCAGTTGAGAAACGAGTACTTTTTTAAATGGCCCTCACTCTTTAGTGGTATATCTGACCAAAAAGCATAATACTATAATAATTATTTGTTTATTTAAAGTTGGCATGATAAGAATAGCTAGAGGAACTAATTAAGACCAACCATCTAACAAAAAGTTAGAACTGAAAAATGCTATTTACATTATCCTATAACAAACCTAAATAATTTGCACATAGTTTGCACAGTCTACAGTTGCAATTGCTGAATTGATAGTCTTTTCTCTTCTTAAATTCTGTTAAGGCATGAAACTTTTTTATTTCTAACGGCAAGGATTGCCTAGTTTGTGTGCAGTGAACCTAATTGCCTTCAAACCATACGCATTTGTGCATGGCATTGGTACACTGACAGGTGATGGTTACCTCTCAGGTTATGTGAGATGTTCCTCTCTACGAAGATTTATACGTATTTATAGCTACCTTTCTCTTTAGGGCTGGTTGATTGATCTGCTAAATAGATTTGGCTCTCTTGGTGGCTTTGATAAGCTAAAAAAGAGACTCTGCGAAGGAGAAAACATCAATATACCTGTAATTTGTGCGCACCTCAGGTAAATTGTCAGAAAATATTGATTCTTCTGGAAAGGGTATAAATCTTGCAATAGATTTTTGTGACATTTTATGATGGATGTTTTTTTATCTCGTTATCTGACCTTAAGGATAAGGGAAAAGTATTGACCACGGCTGTTATAAACAGTTAATCACGTGGTTTATTATGTTAATTGTACTAGTTACCAGTCCTGTTACATTATGGGGGGGATGGGGAGCTGTAGTCTGCTCGCTTTTTTGAAGAGTCACATGTTGCCCATGAATGAAATATATCCACATCCTACCTCAGAAAACAAGTGTAAGACAGTCTGAATTTTAACGAGTAAGAAGGCACATCTCTAAGTAGTAATGCACAGTTATTTATCATGAGCATAAGTGTCAATCAACTGGTAAAAGCTTGTAAGAGTGTTATTTGCAGCAGAGTTTTCACAGACTGACAAATGACAGGCGAAACTCTGATAACTATCCAAACAGAAATGTAGTTTTTTGATGGCAGGGAGAAACTGGGGGATTGCATTGAGAATCTTCAGCAAGGGCAGTGTTTATATCATGAAGGTTTATTGAATTAAGCACACGCAGAGCTACCAGTGGGCCAGCCACCCGCTGTAGCTTTCTTATGCATTCCCAGACGTGTGGCCCAGAGCTACTGGAAACGGAGATAGGCACCGCTCTATGCGCCATTGGCGCGGGACAGACCTGTAGCTATGGGGGTGGCATGGAGTTGCAAATGCCACCCCTGGGCAATAGGATGCCAACTTTTTGCCACTCCTGGGAATTTTTTTGCAATCGTTTATTGTTGCTTTATCTTTGTAGCTAAGGAGAGATCTCCTGATAATTTGACTGGACTCAACCTTGGTTTTTGTGAAATACTAGAAACGTCAATTTTTTCATGTACACACATTGTTCATTTGATTGTCTTAACATAAAGTATGAAAAAAGCTCTCAGATTTTGCACCACGTGATTGCTCCAGGACATCTTTGCCACCCCTGAAACATGGAGCTGGCAACGGGCTTGGCGCGGGAGAAACTTTGACTTTTTTTCATTGAATGAAGTTTTGTCAGTTTTTTAATGAGAACTAATCATATGCTTTTTAGACCTTTTGGACAATGTGCAGAATTTCTCACGATTGAAACTATAACTGACTCGCTAATGCCCTGTGTGGTAAGTTGTTTTTGCTTTCAGCATGTTTCATTGTTTGCAGGATTTCTAATGGTTTTTCCTATTTTTATAAGTGCAAAAACAATAGTTTGGATTTTTCCATGTGTTATGTATATTATAAGATAAGCATAGTTTGTAATATTTTCAAACTGAATCTACGTCTGCTTACCGCTAATTGACAATATACGAATCGTTGTTTCTGTGTCATTGAAATTTGCCGAAGTTGCCAAGTGTTATTTCAAGATTTCTTGTAGAATACGTTTTGACTCGTAACCATTTAATATTTAGTAAATAATTGTAGTTTCCATCGGTTTTTTCTATAAGAATAATTAATTTTCATTTTCTTTTGATTCCGTGCTTTTTATGTTTGAAGTTACAAAATTTCAAATAGGACCCATACTGGTTTGACATAATGTAGATATGCATAGAGCAGGAGTTGGGAACCTGTGACTCAAAAGCCAGATGTGGCTCTTTTGATGACTGCATCTGGCTCTCTGGCTCGCATACAAATCTTAGCAGACATTTCTTCAAAGCGTTGCAAAGCAGCGAATATCTCCAGAGTAGCTTTACACAGTTACCACTGGTGTCGTTTCATGTTTAATATTAGCTCGACAGAACATTGGCCAAGCCAGTGTCAAATGAGCCTACTTTTGCGGTTTCATGTGACACCAATAACCATTCCTATGGCTCATGAAAATACATTTTAAAATATAAAAATGTCATGGCTCTCTCGGCCATAAAGATTCCCAACCCCTGGCATAGAACAGGAATTTGCATAAATAATCTTGTTGTATTTTGCACATCCCAAGCCAATGTTCTCTCATGCCATAATCTTCACTCATCACTACCCAAGCCAATGTTTTCTAATGCCAATTTGTAGAGACTAATAAAAAAGTACATGGAAGGATTAACAGATGAAGAATTGAAGAAAGAATCAAAGCAAGAATCGAAAAATGAAGTTATATCCACAATAATTAGGGTACTTACTGGATTTATTACGTTATTGTCGTAGTATCCCAGAGTTTTGAAGCATAAACAGCGGATTTGGATGTTTGACATTACAGCTGTAAATTGATGACTAGATCAGTCCACAAATAATCTGACATTACCAGGAAAATTTATTGCATTGGATATTCTCATTTTACCATGGTAGAACAATTTTCAAAAGCTCCCTTTGCATATTGATGAATCTTTTTGTTTTGTTTTTTAAGCAATAAATATTTACAACTACAACAAGGTATAGATAATTAAAACATTTTTCTCAAAAAAGAATGTACCATCAAAATACCAACTGCATCACACTACAAGATGATTGGCAGGCCGAAACCGCAGGAGATGTGACCAAGCTCATCTCTCCTGCAGCCAACAACAAAAGCAGTGAACAGTACAAACTAAAATATATCTAACGAAGATTAAGTTTTATTTCAATAGGGATCTTTCAACCACAAAACCCTTCCAAAGAAATTTCTTTAGACGTCTCTAGGAACGCAAAAAAGTACCATAATTGATGAATCTTCCAAGAGCATTGGGTATAATCAAAACTCATTTTGTGTTGACTCGAACTCTCCACTCAGGAATAGAAGGGGGTGATAATAATCGGGGGGTTGGTGAAAAAAGTCTATAGGTAAATATCCAGGGTGGTAGCAATAAATGGGGGGGGTGGTAAACATGCCCTAGAAACACAGTTTTTTACATACTTGCCAAATACTAAAATTGTTTTCATTATCCACTGTCAATGCCACCATTATTGGTATGACTCTCATCTACGTTTTCAGTACTTCTGACGGTAATTTTTTCTTTTTAGGCGCTCATCTAGCAACGCAAACTCTAAGTTTGGGTTGGACGATGCCATTTTGGATCAAAATTAATAAGTGGGGAGGGGGTTGCAATAAAAATGTGATGGTATACACTTTTTCAAAACAAGATTAGTCGGGGGGACGTCTTTTACGGACTGGAGAGTAGGCTATAGTTAGTTACCCTATTATTTCATTGTTTTCTTGTGAAAGCCAAAAGATTTCCATACTTTTGTTTTGAATTAATAAGTGGACTGTTTCGTTAGTTTGTATTTGCAGAAAGTTACAACTGGCATCAAGATATAGTAAAAGACTAATTTTCTTTACCGATTTTATTTAAAAGTCAAATCTTTGTGGGAGTATTTTCCTGGGGTAGTTGAAAGTACTTGATTTTTGTCTTAAGTGTTGCAAACCATGATTGAGTTTTGTATCATTTGGAATTCTATTAATGCAGAGTATGAAGAGCTTAGCGTCCAGATTGAACGATCAGGAAGAATTTTGCAAACAGTTAGAAAAACTGAGGTTGCAAATGATTTTGAGGTAAGTTGCCTACGATTTAGAAAATTCCAATCTATTGCTCGATTATACTGATTATGAGGTCTTTTTGGTATTCTGCACAAGCTATGCAGGTGTCGTGTCTACTTTTCTTTGTATTTCTTTCATTTAAACCTCTACAAGTCTAATTTACGTTAGGTGATTCAGTGACTATCATCAGAGATGCTTTCAATGACATCTCAGAGTGTTTATGAGACCTCACCTTGCATACCGCAGAGCTTTATGTGCATAATGTACAATGTAAGAGTGGCATATTTTGATGTTAGGACGTATGTTGTGGCCTCAGTCGATTTTTCAATTTACTTGAATGAAATTTTGAATTTTAGGCTGCTTCAAGTTTCCTCGTTCAATGGGAAAATGAATGCACTAAATGAGGTTGGCGTTTTAATTCAGATTTAACTAATATTCCTTTTTTGCCAGTTTCAAATGATTTCCTTAAGTTTCATGGAAGCCAGATGATATTTTTTAAAATTCTGTATGCATGTTGCTCTCTAGGATGACACACTATTTTGTAAAGGGGAAGGCCATGTTACATTCTTGCATTAAACTTACAGACTATATGATAATAATCCTTGCAGATTATACTAATTAAAACATTAAGGGAGGAATAGAGATCAATGAAATCAAACGATTGAATTAGCCAGTCCATCGGTGCTCTGCTAGTATGGTTTTAACTTTCATCTTAAACTGTTGGATAGTACATGATGATTTACAGTCATTTGGCAAGGAGCTCCTGGCCATGTAAATTTGGTAGCATGCACTTCAGAGTGCGCCTAGACGTTTGTTGAAAATTCTTGACTTCAAGAACTCTTGACGTTTTTAGTATTCATGATATACTGGTTGTTCATAGAATATTCACCACTTCAGTATTGTTTTGCTCAAATTGCCTGCTTATTTACAAGTTTTTTCAATAGATTAATCGTGTTATCAGCAATGTATCATACTACGGCCATAGACACCATGGTTATGATGATATCGAGTACCTAACAATGGAAATGGTTGCTGTAAGTTATTTGCATTTGTTGTTATCTATGAGAGACAATTCACTGTTTATTTCACTTCCAAGTTTTGGGGCTTAACAAGTGGATCGATAGGCCTTCGTTTTGTATTAGAAACAATTCACGAATATGAGCAGCCGTGGCCTAGCTGTTATGCACTGGACTCAGACCAACATGGTCCTGAGTTCGAGGCCCACTGCAGGCCATTGGTGACGCCAGGAAGGGCATCCGGCCCTAAATGCTCGTGCCAGAACTGAAGCCCTCTTAGAGGCACCCTCCAAACCCCAAGGAATTGAAACGGAAGTAAAATCGAGTAAGAAACAATTCACAAATAGCTATTGCTATGATTAGGCATTCAAAATAGAGCATGAATGGCTGTATTGGAGGTCGATAGTTCTAATTTACTCACACATGTCTTATTATACAGTCCATGCCCAAGAGAAATTAGTTCAGGAGCGGCAATTCGCACGTGCACCTTTTTCTGCACGAGTGATAGCTCTTAATTATTTTGAATTGCACGTGCGATCAAAGACTTTTGCATCCATAGTACAGAGTTTCTTGTAGTGGAAGCATGTCAGTTGTCTCATTTAGGATAAAACAGGATGAAGTAGAGCTATGAAAGCAAAAGGTGACTGTCACTAGTATTTCAGTTGCGACAAAGAAGATCCTATTTAGCACGTGCCATTGCACGGTTGATAATGATATTGGCACGGAAATTTTTCGCTCGTGCTGGGGATTTTGAATATGTGTGGACACGCGCACGTACGATCGCACGTGCTTGCGGGCATGGACTGCTACTCCTTCTTCAATAGATCTCTATTATCTAATCTAACTTTGCAGGAATGGCTGCAGGAAAACAGAGTTTTAAGCGTTATATTGAAAGACAATCTGCATCAGCCACAGGTATCAAACGCTTAATTAAACCTTTTTATCTTGAATTAAGTACTATCTTAATATCAATTTAAACACGTTGAATTTTAACACGTTGACTCGTTTGTGCTTTATTTTATTTACTTAGATATTTGGGCAGGACAAATAAGCAATATATGCTTCAAACAACCATTTCGTAGTTTTTTGATATGAGGTTTCTTTCATTTTGATATCAATGTCCTGCAGTATTTCATGATTTGCAAGTCCTGTAGTAGGCTGGTATTAAGCTAGAAGCTTGCAAGACAATGATGTGAAATGACCCGCGTTAGCATTTAGTACTACGCGTTGTAAACTGAGCAGTCGTATTAGTGATCAGTGGTTTATACGTGAAATGCACGGTAATCTCAAGAATGGAATATATACTTATGCATTTTGTTATCTTCTTTAGCTTGATAGTGCTGTTAGGATGACATCGAAATGCAGTTCGATACAGTTAATAATTACCCAGTCAATCTGTTTCATGCTTTCTCAAAATGGTATGCTTTCCAAGTTAGTTGATTAATGCTGTAAAATTCCTTTGCAGTATGTCGAGAAATTAGACAAAATTATCCGCTTTGCAATCAAAGTGAAGACATTGACACTTGATGATCTTGACACTATCTGGAACGCGCAGGTGCTAACATCTCATTATTTTGCATCAATCTGTTTTTGAAATTACCTTATCGTTTGAATTTATCAATGTCGCTATTTTATTGATTCCTTTATGTAAAGTTGGCTAAGTACAAATTAAATTTGTAGCAAAAGGATGCGAGATATCACCATCATAGTATGAACTCTAGAATTAGACGGGCTTAATTCAATAGATTCGCTTTGAAGGAAGCGCAATTTTGTAATGAATCGTGGAGTTAAGACGAAGAGAATAAGAGTCATGGCTCCATTATTGACCTTTCCAATTAAGGCATTTCCAAATTATTACTAAATCTTATATTATTGACTCTTATATCTTATATTAAACCAAATTGTTATTAAGTATTATATCATGGAAATGTCGTAATTGGAAAGATCAATAATGGAAACATGACTCTTATTCTCGTCGTCTTTATTCTGCGGCTTAATTCAATGGGAGGAATTGTGGAAGCTATCCTCATTTGCTATCTTGAGAGATTTTGCATAAAGATCAAAAGTACTGTCTTTGCGATGCTGTTCCATTTGTTTCAGAGGTTAACTAATTGGACAAGCTACAACCAACCAACTGTGACCTATTCATTACTGCAGTTATCTTTTCTCACAGCATCTTATTCCTGATTATTGTAATGGTCTGATACATGTTGGTAATATGTAAAGGATTCCTAATTTGTAGCACTGGGCGCTTTGCTAATTTATAGTATTGTTCCTAATCGAACGTCATAGTATAGTTTTCTTATGAGGAGGTTAAATGAGCTAATGATGACATCTAATAATCTGTCAATCCACTGATTTTCATTGACGATGCTATTTATGTCACTGAAGCTCTTCCTCTTTCTATTTGCAGTTTTGCTGTTTAATTTTTTTTATTTATTTATTTATTTATTATTTGGAGCGAATGACATGTATTGATGCCAATGGTTGTTATACAGATGTTCCCTTGTTTGCCCTTGGAATGGAAAAACACTTTCTTAGTGGCTTCCAATTTCATTCGAATGAAAACAGGGTGAATAATTTTTCCATTCCTCAATGAGATGATGAACTTTGTAATACCCGTTGACCTCTGCACTCCTGCAGCATGGATAGCTAGGACTATGTAAACTTAGGAATGGCTCTTTACATTTTTTGATCTGAATATAAATAAGTTACTTTTTCTTTCTAAGATTGGAAAACATGAAGCAATTGTAAAGAATGTCCATGATTTGTTAGCAAAACTCGCTTGGGATTTTTCAGCCGAACAACTGGACCATCTGTTCTCAAGATTTCAGGTAAAAGAAGGATGACATGTCCACATGTTTTACTTAGAGAACTTACAGTTAGTTCGAAATTGGTTTGATGTAAAGTTTGTTTATACATGCTTGCATTTCTGAAAAGGGACTCCGATAGGGGTGGCAGGAGACAGATTGCCTCAGACTCCACAAACCTAAGAAGTGTCCTGAAAAGTTGTAATGAATAGTCTAATTTTAATTCTTTTTCTTCTTCTTCCCAGCTTTTCCCTATTCGGGGTCGCTGTTGTGAATGGGCCTTCTTCACGCATTTCTGTTGTTAGCCATGTCTGGGTTTAAGTTCTTCTCCCTTAAATCTCCGTTTATGCTGTAAATCCACCTTCGTTTGGGCCTGCCTCTTCTTCTTTTCCCCCGCACTTCCATTTCCATGACTTCCCTTCCCACATGATCTTCCCCCACTCTTCTTCTCCAGTGTCCATACCACCTCAATCTTGACTCCTGGATCTTCTTAGAGATTTCATTTACTTTCACTGCTCCTCTTATATATTCATTCCTAATTCGATCTCTTCTGGTGACTCCCACCATCCATCTCAACATCCTCATTTCCGCCACATCCATCTTCTTCTCTTCGCTCTTCTTCAGAGGTAACGCTTCAAGCCCATATGCCATTGCAGGTCTGACCACTTTCATTTTAATAATACTTCAAATTTCCAAGCCTCACAGCAAGCTTTCGAAAGGAATTTAGGAGAATTTTCTTTCATGGCACCCAGTGTCTAGTTTTTGGTTTGTAATGTTAACATTACATTATCAATTACCCAAGTTTTTTCGTTGGCCCCAAGCCTCACAAAAGCTCACGTTAGGCCTGTCAATGAAGGTGATTTTGAAAAGTGATATGCTTGAGCTTACCACTATTTGTTAAGATCTATCTATTTGCATTGAAATTTGTACCTGCTTCTTTGCATTTATGTGTCCTTCTAAAATGTAGGCAAGCTGGAAAGAAGCAAACAAAAAGCAGCAAGAGAAACTCCTTGAGCTGATTAGAAGACTTGCTGAAGATGACAAAGAAGGTGTCATTGCTCACAAGGTGAGATTTATTGTCTTTCCTTGCTACCTTGGGAAGTTTTTCCATGCATGTAATTTTGCAAGAGTATGTTGATTGTTCATTTGGTTTTGAGATTTACTTAACGTATGTCTATACCTGACTATATCTCCCAATTTGTAAATAAGTACGACGAGAAAACGAGACACCATTTAGTGTTCCTTCTTTAGATGGTCACATGTAAAATCAAGACGCGCAGAACCGCACATTATGCAAGGAAAGTACACAACCAATAGGACTATCCCTTGCATAAAGTGGGGTTCTGTACGTCCTAATTTTACATGTGATCATCTAAAGAAGGAACACTAAATGGTGTCTCTTTTTGTCGTCGTACTGATTTTCAAATTTATACAGAAGCTGCGCTTTCCATCATCTTCAAGTTCTTGAGAGCAATCGCTCTTTTTGTGGTTCGTTTATTGTGTGAAGGCATACTCTGTAAGTGCCTAATTGCCATCCCCCCGCTAATTACTTTTTAAAGATTTTTCCAACCCCCATTCTTATTAGGACCCCCAATTATTAGTTTTTGCGCAAAAATTTTCAAAAAATATTCGAAACAGATGTGTTGAACAAATCTTCTTATTTATTAGCAATTTTTTTGTGCTGCTTATATTCTCACGACCATAGACGCCTGATTTATGAACAAAGAGTGCTTCATAACAGTATTATCTTAGATTTCAAAGCATTCCTTCTACCCCCCTCTTATTCCGGCCTCCCGCTTATTTACTTCTTCTAGTGTTTCCACCCCCCGGCAATTAGACACTTTAGAGTAATCACTACAGGACTGTTGATGGGTTAGTGGATGAATGGATTGATGGATTATTGGAGGTCAGGGGGAAAGGTGGGTAAGCTGTAAGACAGGAGTATGGGAAGAAGGTTGGCTAGGTAGATGATAAAAGTAAGAAGAGAGGAGGAAAAGGAAGAATAGAAGAACTGATGGTTGGGTGGACGGAAAAAAGAAGGAAATGTTAGATTCTTCCTGCACAGTCTATTTTATGGTTTTCCCAGAATGATACTCAAGTGGGTTTGGTTATTGCTTTGGAGAATTTTGCAATAAGAGATTATTTTTACAAATATCAGGATATCAGAATCTCTTTATTGCAGGTTTTGTGGTTGCTCTGGCATCTTGCACATAGTGATGATCTACCAACTGACATCATGGATCAAGCCCTTGTTGCTCATATAAAAATCTTAGATTTCAGCTGTTCTCAGGTAAATGCAGTTTAAAAAGATTACTAAAAAAGGACTCTGCAATTTAAATAATGCGTATAAATCTACTGTTTCACTGAACGACTTTGATATGTACATATGGCTAATGAGCCAAGAGGATTATAATACAACCTAACGTTTGGGGATTTTCTGTATAAAATCTCTAGAAAAAAGATCCAAATTTGTAAGTGACCGAAGCAGCATTTAATACACTTGTAGTTTCATAACTTTTGCTTAATATTTAGTTGTGTTTCTATTGAGATAATTAATTTGTTACTGTTGCGTAGTTAGAAAAAATATTGTATTTCGCTGTAGATATGTATACTACATAGATAAATTCTCCTCAGCTTAGATACTTGAATTGCAATAAAAAATTATCAGGTAAATGAAAATCATGCAATTTACTGGGACCACTAAAAGTTATAACTTATAGGATCCTATTCCGTATAAATCAGTACCATCAGAATACATTCTCTTACAGGGTATTTCTTGGATTATTGCCTTATATACAAGTTTCTGTATTTTTTATACTATATTTTCCCAGCCAATTCTTGTCAATAATTTCCTGTTAATGGCCCAGCCAGCTTACCTCTATTATAACTAAATCGTTATATTGCCCCCTGTTAATCCTCGTTGGACCTGCCTGCTTTCCAGACTCAAGATCGTGACAATCTCAAAATTGATTGGATAAAGCAAAGTTTGAACGAGCTTCGCAATGGTCGATGGGTAATACCAGCTTTAAAACAGATCAAATCAATCTGTGAACTTTTCTACGAGGTAATTTTCATGAAGTAATCTTTTTGCTTGCTTATAGTTATCATAGTTTTCAGCATTTAAACAGGATAGCCTTATACACTTCTGAACAACTCCAATCAATAAAAGTCCTGTACAACAAAGACCCTTACGACAAGGTCCTGTACAACATAGGATGTTAAATAGTAATTAAAAGTATTTATATTGTACTATGCTTATTCTGCTTGAGGTTAATTGGATAGAGCTCGTCATTAACTGTGTCTGGCTATCCGTTGAAAAGCAGAACTCCTTAAGGGGCAAATGTTTTTTCCTGCTTCTGATTTGGCTTTAGGGAGTGGAAGAGTTGAACTGTTTTCTAGCGTACTTTTCCATTATTAGAGGGATTGAACATGCCTCATATTAATAGCGAACAAGAACTATTTATCGATTTTTAAGCATCAAGGAATGGCTTTTAGAATGAGTAACCGTAACCATTGTAGTTTTTTGTAACTGTATTTGACTTTCATAAGTAAAGATGGATATTTTTAGCATGTGCATTCAACTAGGATAAAGACTTGGTCCATCAAAAACCCTTTTTAGAAAATTTCATATAGCAAAGTCAGTCTTAGTGATTGTCTGCTCATAGATTGTAGTCTTCCACTCATGGAAAGTTATAGTCTTCTCATAGAAAGTGAGCGGTTTCAGTACTTGTGTTACGCATTTTTTATTCACCTACTTGCAGTTTTAGGCTTAGAAAGTAGCATTTTCTTTCCTAAAGTTCCTTAGATATTTTCCATGGTGTAGTATTAGATTAGGAGCTAGAGGGCATAGCTAGGGGACCAACGAAGAAAATGGGGCACTCTTTAATGTTGCTGCTGTCACTGTTTTTTAATTTTGTTATATTTGCTGTGAAATAAGGTCCTTCAAGCAGAAATGAATTGGTAGCCTGTTCTGTGAACGTAAGACTAGAAGCTCTTCTGTAAAACCTATTTCACTCCCCTGTTTTGTCATTTTTGTAACATATATTATTGCAGCCACGCATTAATCGCATGAATGCTTCATGTAACTTCTGCTTCTACTGCTCTGCAAACTACGTCTGAAAACCTCCTCCAAGCCTTTGATCTTATATGCACAAAATCTTCCTTTCTCTTCAAAGTTGGTGTTGGAAGGTCTCTTTTCATTAATTTCGCTCTGTTGATGTCTATATTCAATGACGTAATATATGACCTAACAACCTCCATCCACATTTCAACATATCAATTGATATTGGATGTTGAGATTTGTGTAATGTTGTTTAGAAAGACTACAGGGGTTGAGCCCCCCAATCTTTACACTACTAGATATTATACGTAACCTTTGCCTTTTTCATTCTTTCTGTGCTTTCGTAATTTATGAAATTAGTCTTTTCAGGGCTATGGCCAGATGCAGAACCCACACGTGCAATATAGAAATGTTGTAATTGAAAGGATACAGAATACATACGGTGTTGTTAGTCTTGTTGCTGAGAACCTTGCTGCTTACATGGATAATGTCAGGGAGCTTGTTAAGGGTAAGTGAAAGCAGACTTTGAAGATCCCTTCCCAATGGTTACGATACACGTTTGTTTTTACATCATTTCGCCTGGGCCTAAATTTTCTTAACTTGTTCCGAAATTGAGCCGGAGATTTTCTCAGAATTTTCTTAACTTTTACTGAAGTAGACTGGCTAAAATGGGTTAAACTTTCTTTTTTTATCGTGTATATCCGAATGTGAGTTCATCTTCAACATTTTGAATGTAGTAATGATGCAGTATAGATTTTTGGCCACCAAAAACATTCAATTTTGGAAATTGAGCCTTGTGATTTTCTTATGATTTTCTTGAGATTTTCTTAAGATTTTGGCCATTTGAGCCTCATTTTCTTATAAACTTATTCGTTATAACAAAGACGTGTAATTACATGAGTCTTGGCACCAAGCAATACACACATTTGTATTACACGCTCTTTCGGGGTTTAGTAGAGTTGAACAGAGATTAATCTAGGAGGAATTGCTTGTAGATTTATTTAGAATACACTCATTTTTTATAAGCATAAAACTTATAAGGCACGTTAGCTCACATACTTAAAACAACAAGCATATACCAAGCATGTTTCCCAGCCTCGGAATTTTTTCCCTTACTTCCATTTCTTCCCAAATCAAGTGTAAAACATTGTATCACACAAAAGACGAGGTTAAGTGATAGGAAACAGCATTTTTCCATGAAATAATCTTTTGAGAATGATAGCTACGACGTGCAACGTTTTGAAATCAAGCATACTATAAGCATAATTTCAGGCTCAAATTGGGAAAAATCTTGAGCGTATTGAGCTTAAGCCGAATTTACCCATAAGCTTATAAAAAGTTTATGGTTTGAAGGTAGTACAGTGTAATGTACTTATGCATTATAAGACACAAATATCTCTCTTGTCTGTTGTATCACATTTTGCAGCAGCTATTTCATCTAGTATTTGTTTCAATCGTATTCAAAAAGTTTCATTTGTACAAAGATACAGTTAACTCTCTATAAAGCACACACCTTTAGGACTTTTAAGAAGTCCTGTCTTTGCGAGGCGTCCACTTTATAGAGGTTTCCGCTTTGAAAGAGTTGACTGCAGTTTAAAAGCAATTGTGTGTAGAGAGTAACCTTGGTGGCTGTTGATACTCAGAAAGTATGCGTAGTAGACAAGTACCGTTAGTACCGTTTGACGCCTCATTAGGTAAACTGTTGGTGGCGCCAATCAGCTACACACTGTGATCTAAACTCCAGACTGGATGCTATTTACTTTTGGTGCAGATTGGCTTTGCGGTTATACAAGAATGGAAAGAGAACTGGATTGAATCTACGATGTTTCGTGTAAATATAAAGCCTATCCGCACCAATAGTAGATCGGAGACTTGTTGAGTTGTGCTAAGCTCTTGCAACTGCTTTCGTGCTAACGAGTTTTTTGTATTCGTTCGTTGTAGCAAACCCAAAAATAGATCCAAAAACACTTGCAATAGATGGAAGATATACTCACACACAGCAGATTCAAGAAAGACTTGATTTTCTCAGGTTTACTATTTTTCTAAAATTTGACTCTATGATTGTTTGTGTTATTGCCTATAAGGGGGAACAAATGAAAGAAAAGAAAGAACGAATGAAAGAGTTAGCGAAATAAGTAAAGAGAGAATTTTGAATGAAGGAGTGAAAGAGGAAGTAGGAAAGAATAAACATGTTTAATATCTTCATTACTTTTTAGGTTTGTATTGAACGATGGCAAAATGTGGCTGTGTGAACCACAAGCAAGACAGGTAGGGAACAGAGTTGCTTTGTTCAGCGTAGAATTTATCATTGTAGAAATTCGTGAATCATATTTGTTTATTCTTTAGAAAGGGCTAGCGATGTTCTCTTACTTCGCTAGAAGCCAGTTAGATATCTTCAAGTGACTTGAGATGTTCATGAGACAAGCAAGTTCAATGTTTTCCGTATTACTTCTCCATCAGCATTTGGAAATTGATACAGGGTTCATGTTGAACCAGGAAAATCTTGAAAACCTGAAAAATGGCTATTTTGGCGAAAAATCAGGGAAAACCTGGAATATTCAGGGAATTTTTTATTATATCTTTCCAAGTCAAGGAAAGTCAGGTAGAACAAATTGTTTATCCCACAGATCATTTTCATTAACTCTTTGCATGGTTGTTTGCAAAGTGGCTGTTGCATTTATTTTCAGTAAATGTGGACTTTATCACTTGGCATATTACTATAGCAAGCATTTGCACATACCCTATCTATCAGGCTCCATATTTTTTACCTATTTTTATAAATATGTGGAATACAGATCAGGACAAAGTAGGCGTTTTTTACTATCAGTTAGGTAGTAGTCAGGGGATTTTATTTCGAGTATTTGGTATGAACCCTGTCAAATGGATTACATAGAGACTGCAATAGTCTTAGTGAATTTTAGTGGAATCGATTTGTTGGAAAGATCAGACATTGGGTGTAAATAAGTCACTGTGTCGGCTAATTATTATGTACTAGAACATGTTGATTTTTGAATTGCGACATTCCACCTTCACGTTTTCATCCATGACGAAATGCTTCATAGATTTCATGTACTTCTAGTTAAATAGAATTGCATTTTTTTGATAGTAGCACTTCGCTTTTGTTGTTACCAGATTTGGATATGTTTGGCTGTTCATTCTGTATTCGAATGTGATAGTGATGTATGTTTTTTATGGTTTTCAAAGGTGAGTCGCCCAACATTTTCGTTTGTTTACGAATTTTATTACGTCACTCAGTATTATAGGACCTTATTTGTTGTTGTTGTTGTTGTTGCTTACTTTACTTTGAGTAGGCTATTATACCTAGCTTTTTCAGCTAATTTGGGCCTACTATGCATCCAGGCATGGGACCCCTAGTTTAAGGTCCCTTCCGAAGTACTCTAGTCTCTCTAATAGACGCCCCCCCCGTCTATCGATTTCAGGAAAATTTACCTTCCTCCTCCTTTGCTTATTACCACTCCCTTCTATTAAATCCTACAATCGATCATCATGAAAACACGTAGAAAATTAAATCACCTTTTATTGAAACAATTTACCAGCATGAACCATGTTCATACCCCCTTCTATTAGCACCCTCTTTTTATTGAAAACTAGCCACCATGAACACCCCCCTTCTATTCGCACCCCTTCTATTAAAAATTATCAGATATGAACACCCCCTTCTATAGCCTCCCTCCGTCTGTTAGAGACAGTAGAGTGCCTACATCAGTTCAAGAGGACTATCAAGCTATTAACCACCAATAGATTACGTTTTTGGAGACCGAGCGCTTTCATAGTCGCAAGTTGAGGTTGAGGAGAATTTAGCGTTATTTGCAGCTAAAGAAATTACTTAGACTTTAGCGTTGAATTTGCATGTAAGTTTTCAACAAAAATATAGTTATGGTATAGAGGAGTCAGCTAATTTGACAAATTTAGTTGGTTGGCATTTTACGCAGCATATGCAACCATTGGTATGAGCAGGTATTTTAGTAGATTAACTTATCGAGTTTTTTTCTTGTTATGGCTTTATATTTTCATGGTTTTGTGAGTAAATGATAAATGAAGGATTAGTTAAATAAATAGATATTAATTGTATGGTGTTTTGTAGGTAATGAGTGACGATCCAGATCTGGACCCAGAAATTTGTAAACAGTTCTTTGAAGAAAACGTATTTAGGCTGGATGCTAGTAGATTGAATGAGCATGGATTAAGGTAATTCCAACTTATTCTGCACTTCTTTACCTCATCCGTCACTCGTCATATACAGGGCTTTCAATTAAAGCCGCTCGATTGAGCACGAGCGCCTCCGCACTCTCCTTGAACATTTTACTGGCTCTACAGATAGAGTGCCTTTGTTGACTTTTGATTGTGATATAATGAAGCCTGTTTGTCCTTTCCTGGTTTCTTGAGAATAGACCATAAACATTACCTTTATATAGATTAATCAAATCCGCCCTTTCAGAGCAATTTAATTCAAAGTTTTCAACTTTAAGAGATAGCATTAGTGTGTCTTCACTTGTTGAGCTTTGAGCTGCCTTTCTTTTATCAGCCTCGTTTAATTCACATAGTTACGAGAAGCCTCGTTTCCACTAAGTAGCACATTGTTTTCAATATGACGAAAGTTGAACTTTCAAGTCGTGAAGGTTGACTGTATTTTTCAAAGTGTATGCGTTCTTTCATATAT
>WIPJ01000156.1:208533-220051 GCA_018155075.1 Cassiopea andromeda
TTACATGTTTTAGGAGGGTTACCCTTCAACATAGCTGGTTTTCAAGGGGCGCTCCTTTAAAAAGAAAATATATAGAAGCTAGAATACAATCCTATAGTATAACGAAAAAAAGCATTAAAATAGCAAAAAGTTTACAGAGAAAAATAGATGTTGCTATGCGAGCATGGCTTTTAGTTTCACTTTAAATGTTGGAAAGTTATGAGCTGTTCTACAGTCATTAGGCAATGAGTTCCAAATCGTAGCCCCCATGTGTGTGAAGCTGTTTTGCCCAAATAACTGTACAAAAAACTTTGAAAGCTGCATCTGCATTTGTATCTCGCTGAGTTAGATAGTCTACTTTAATCCATGCATCTTTGTAGTACATGCAAATCCCCACCCATCGTCATGGAAGCTTTGGCATTTCTTTTAGATGTTTTGAAAGATTCTTCAAGTATGTGAATACTAAGGAAGGCATTTTATCGAAGAAAAGAAATGGCACATATGTTTTAGAAAGCACACAACTTATTGGCGTAGACTATCTCTGGAAGGTAAGTGGGATAATCTCAATCCGCCATTTTGAGTGCTTTTTGCATACTCATTTTCAAATAAATGAATTGATTCATCAAGAGAGTTAACTAAAAGTGAGCATATTTTTAGTATCTATCAAAGGAATGCACTTTACATACCAAGAGAAAACAAGATTTTCTCTTGCAAGCAGTCAAATTTGATTTTGCTGCTCCGATGGAATTTGATTTTTCAATCATTGCTGGAAATATTGCTTCTTTCTGCTTCCTTTTTTCATAGCTGTTGTTACTATTTTATCTTCAGTTTCTTAGTATCTAACAATGTTATTCTGTGTATATGAAGCTGTCTTATTTCTTTTTTCGATTTATGAGACCCCCCATGTTTCCAGATTAACTGATAACAATTGCTGATTCCTTTATTTTTGTTGAACTCTAGATTATTTTGAATGCCCCACATAGTATTGCAACCAAAGCAATTGAAATCTTGAAGGAAATTTTCACTAATCTTGGTGCAGATTTGAAGATAAAGCCGGTTCGTTTTGTATTACTATTCACCATTTTGAATATGAAGTTCAATCCTCGTGTACAGAAAATTATGTTAGTAGCTATAATCTTTTTCTCCACATGAACAATAGTTTTGTTTTTATTAAGTAATGCCATAGCAGTAATTTAGGAATATCAATTGCCAATCTTGAGGTCCATTTCTTGCTTGAGTGCTTTGCAATGAAATTGTCAATTTTCCTGTTCTCTATAAGACTTTTTTAATGTTATGGGCACAGCTTTTGATTTGCTTATCCTTTGCTAAATTTTAGGTTGATATTCACAATAAATTTATAAAAGACTGCATGCATCGTTTACGGCCTTCATATGATATCATGGAAAAAGACCCTGAAAACGCAGCATTGGTTAAAGAATCTGCTAGAAAAATTGTCCTCTGTCTGAAAACTTTGAAGGAATATGTCGCCGAGTGCGACAAACGTTATCCGGATGAACGAACCTTCTTACCACATGAAAGGTACCTTTTACTGCTCGGTTTAGCTTTTGTAAGAGTTTTGCGTTATTTTATGAGGCAATGTGCATTCGCTGAAAGAATGTTCTTATTTTGTATCTTTATTGTGTTAATTCATTGATAATAATAAAATAATAATAAATACATATGTTTGTACAGTTGTGGCACTTCAGAAAATTATATTTTCTGTTGTCAACGTACTACCTGTCAAATGAGAAATATTTTCAGATGAGAATGTTAGTGCTGGCTAGTTCCTGTTGCTTCGTCATAACGCATTGATTTTGGCAAATAAACATATGCTACTGATGTATCATATGTACCATGTAATGCTAAAATAGTCAATGTAAAAGCTCTTTCTGAATTTGTCACGGTTTGTAGGATGTGATGTGGACAGTCAGATTTTGAGATTTTGCTACCGCTTTATGCGAAGCCCTTAACATTGTTGTGTTTACTCTTTTGTGATTAATTGTAGGGGGGTCGAATAAGCTGGGGTGGTCATATTTCTAGATTTATATATAGTGGGGGGTGGGGGTGATGATAAATTGACCTACCGGGAAAATCTCAACAATCCTGAAGGAATTAGAAGAGATCATGATCCCAACAGATGGTGTTATGTGAAACTTGGATGATGTGGTTGATAGTGTTCCACCTGATGAAGGTTGTGAAGTGCTTGTTGGAGAGGTGAATAATGAAGAATTTGATACAAATGACAATAAAAATAATGCTGATAGTATAGACACCCACATTTTGGTAGAGTGGGGTGGTCATTAGAAAGTTCTATGGGGGATAAAAAAAGTTTCAAGAAGTGCAATATGCCCCCCTTACAGTTAAGCACAAAAGAGTAGTAGAGTATAGTATTTTTGACTATAATGCTAGTTTGGTTTTCACCGCAATACATAGTACAGCAGTTAGTCAGCAAGTACACTGTCCCCAATTTATCGCCATTCTTGTTGTTGCAGAGCTTGCCGTGGAAAGCATGTTACATTATACATAAGGTTTTCACCGCAAGCAAGGCAATCAGAGGACTTCGAGATTTGGTCACACACAAATGATTCGTTGGCATCAGTAAGGCGGCAGATCTACAGCCGGTAGGTTTTGCAATGACCATTTTCCATTTGGTATATGTTTTATAATACGTTTATGTTTTGCATGATTCTGATTACTGAAAAAACCAAAGCAGTTTTGGCAATATATTATGCCATATTCCTTGTTCCTATCACAGTCAAATACTTTCTGCGTTGATAGATAGCCTTTAGTATTTGCCTCCACAGTGGTTCCCAATACTACATTGTAGCTTCAGCATTAGTTCACATTGCCATTCCCTTGCCAGTATGCATTATCTAAATGTGCCCCTTCTCTTATCTTTCTCTTTCTCCTCTTTCCTTTTCCCTTCTACTCGTCTTTTTTCTTGTTCTTCTCCTCTCCCTTCACCTCTTCTTTGTTTCCCTTCTCCTCTTTCTTCCCCATCTCTTTCTTCTGCTTTTCCTTCTCATTTCCCCATCTTTTCTTGCACCTGCACATCCTCCCACTCTTCTTCCAGCCCTTGTACATTATTTGTTGCCTGTTTGGCATCTTGACATGTCACAGATTGCATCAATATCAAATTTTACTCACAGCTAGGCAGTACTAGTTGAATTCTATGGCTATTAATTCCAGACTGAAAATGTCACCATTAAGCGTCAAGCTTGACATTCATTATAATGGCGAAATAATAAGCAGTTCAGATGATCGTAAGCTAGTTGGCCAGATTCCCTTCAAAGACCGAACAGTGAGTATGAAGCATATATATGACCGATGAAGTATTTGCATTGATGGTTAGTCCAGGGATAAAACTTATACTGTAGTCTATACCTCAATCTTATACTGTAGTCTATACCTTAATGCTTTTTTAATTCAATTAGACATAACTACAGTAAGTAATTAATAGTGGCCATGTACTGTGCCCTCCCTGGCATAGGAAGACACAAGGTTATCAAGCCTCCACTAAGAACAGCACTTCCAATGTTAAGAAATATGTGCTCTTTTGTCTATAGGAATAAAATTCATACATTCAGTCCATACATTTACTAGATTTCGATATTTTGATCTATTTTGAGCCTTATTTAGACGCTTTCTTTTTGTCACCAATTAGCCTCTTAATTTTGCATACTAGCACAGATTCTTCGTAGTATATCCATATAATTTGCGAATTTTCAGATATTGACTGTCAAACTGGGCGCAGTTGGTGGAGTTGGGGGGAGCTCTCCTTCATCGCCTGATTCATCTTCAGATTCATCACCACCACCGACTCCACAGTCTGGTGATGGCCCCAATTATGAAGCAGAACAGTGTCTACCAGGAGTTGTATGTAGAGCTGTGGCTCTTTTACACTTTTATGCCATCTCTATTGATTTTCTTAAAGTTGAGCTTCATATTATGAATTATTTTGCAGTAATCCTATTTGTGTTGGCTAAGTATATTTAACCATAAGAAATATGCAATAAAGTCTATACCAGTGGCTCTTAACCTTCTTGGAGGTACTGAATCCCACAAGTTCCATACATGCATTCATCGAATCCTTCGTAGTTGGAAAGATAGACGTGCTGCTTTTTTTCTTCAAATTCAAAACATATGTATATAGCTACATACTGCTTTAGTGCACAAGCTTTATATTGCATCATTTGCACACACAAAATTTACTGTGCAAAGAGCAAAACCAAAAAAAACACGAACTTCACACAAAAGAAAGCATAATGACTATTATACGGCCGAACCCCTGAAAGTGACTCAGCGAACCCTGGGATTCCATCCAGCCCAGGTTAGGGACTACTGGTCTATAATGCGTAACAGTAAGAAGAAAGATAAGTGAATGAATTTAATGAATTTCTTATTTTGCGAAAGGCAAAAAGTATAACATATTATGTGGAGAACATTTTTAAGTAGGAGCTCGTTTGCAATGGAGCCCTAGTTGTACGTGGCTTACTTTACCAAGCATCCCAAAGAATACCATGATAATTTTGCTGTTGTTATTTGTGGTTCATTTTGTTAATTTGTGTTGACCTTTCCCACTGACCACTTGAGTAAATTTAGAAAGTTATGTAAAATTTGAGCTGTTTTTCACAGCATTAATTTTGGCAAAGTTTGGCTCTTTGAAGAGCAGTCCATGCCTGGAGACACGTGCGATCGCACGTGTGCGTGTCCACACACGTGCAGAATTCCAAGCACGAGTGAAAAATCTCCCATGCCAATATCACTATCAACCGTGCAATCATACATGCCAAATAGGAAGTTTGTTTTCGCAACTTCAATACTAGTGACTATCACCTTTTGCTTTATCCAGTTTAACCCCATATGAGGCATTTGACATGCTTCAACAACAAGAAACTCTGTATTTCGCATACACAAATCTTGTATCGCACGTGCGATTCCAAATAATTAAGAGCTATCGCTCATGCAGACAAGGGTGCACGTGCAACATGATGCACTTGCCCCAATTTCTTCCGGGTATTATGGGCTGCAGGAGTTATTTATGACGTAGTATTTCAGCCACGAAAGATGATAAACAGTGCTCCATAGCATACAATGAGACTTTAGTATACTTTTTGCAGTACATTTACTGAGTAAATTCCTTTATGGGTATTTTTTCACTTTGACTTAAATTATTTTTATTTCCTACCAGCAAATGTCCAACATGAAGTTTGCTGATTCATGTTTTGCTCTTGGAGGTCTGGGTATTAAGCACAAAATCCCAGAATTACGTGACATCTCACTGAGCTTGCTCAACATCATTCCTACTGGTAAACTTGTTTTCTTCCGCTTGAATTCTGATACTTCTCCCAAAGATATTGCTGTTTTCAGCATTACCAGTATTTGCTGTCATGCGAGAAAATACCGTAATCATTGATTTGGAGGAAGTGCGGGCTAGTTTGTTTTTCGGCAGCGTAAAGTAGATTATTTTTGTTAACCTAGAAAAAATTTCCCTTGGATGAATCACATATCGAATCTATATTCATTAGCTGCTCAGACTCACATGCAAATACCTCTAATATACTTATCCAAAGGGCTCCATATTCAAATGTTGTTTAGAGGTTGCTCTATAGGGAGCCTAGGAGTGCACTTAACGGAATTTCTAGTCGCCCTACTTTGTTTCTTGTAGTATGTCAGCTTTTGGCTGTTCACAAACTTTCATGGACCGATTTTTTCTGAGAAAGGACCAACTGATACTTGTTTGGGGTCTCACCACACCTCCAACTCGCACCCCTTTTGCACTTTCCCTAACGCTTCGTTGTTCGTGCCATTAGAGGCTGGAATACATCTATATTGATCTTTACTAGATGTTGACACTATTCGAAGGACGCGCCTGATATGTCAAGAGAGAGCAGTGAAAGGTGCAAAATCGAGTGTTACCCTTGATGTTCTATTCGTTAATTCCGCGCCTCTCAATATTCTTTATAACTTACAGGTACGTAATGATTTTAACTTCTACTAGTCCAGCATGTCTCAAATAGTGGGGCGTGCCCAGTTTCTCTTGCTGCATTCTTAATTGAGTGTCCTCTGTAACAGAGAGATCACTTCGCAATTGTGAATTGAAAATAAGACCTCCACTTCTTAGAACCAGGGTTCGTGCTACTCCTCCAGCTCCTTAAAAACTCTTTAAATTTAATTCAAGTTTTTGCGGGCACTTAAAACTCCTGAAATTCGTGCATTGTGGGCAAAAACTTCTTAAAAACTCCTTATTTTTAATCAATTCTTGGGGGAGAGGAATTTCAACGGAAAATTTATTTAGGAAATGAAAACACGTTTTCCCACAAGCCTTTCTTTTAGCATATGAAGTTGAAAAAAGGGAATCTTCTGATTTTCCTGTACGATTTCGACACTTTTGTTGGGAGGAGTGAATGCTTCGCTAAAAGTTCGTGGGAATAGTGATTAGGCTTTTAGTAGGTTTTTATTTAGATCGTTCTTTGAACAGCCTTTTGAATGTTCAAGATTATCTGTCATTCCCTAGGTTGTTTATGCACAGCTGATGCCATCAAACCAATCGTACAGCGAAGCCTCGACTAGTTTTCAGGTGATCTATAGTAGTTATATCATTGTCTAGCTCCCCATTGTAGTTGTGTTGGGTCCCAGTCCCTTTTGTGGGACCTCTTCCCGCCTTTTCCGTGTATTTCGCCATTCGTGATATTCAGTTAAGTATGTATGTAATTTCAGTGAATTTTGCAACATCACCTTCTGCCTTGCAGATGTACATGAATATTTTGAGACAGTAGCCTATTCATATTATGTAAATTTGCAGAAACCGAGAGGCACTGTTTTTTACAAACCCGTTTTCATTCATTCAACTCATGGGCAGCATTCGCAGCCACTTTTCTATTAATGCATTATCATGGTTATTTTTCGCAATCGCTTGTTTTTCCGTGCTGTTAAAAGTGCATTATACGGTTTGTGACTCAGTAGAATTCTCGAACATACTAATTATTATGTTTAAATTGTGTTGATTGACCAGGGCCGCCGAAAGAATTCTGAGGCCCCGGGGCAAAAGAGAAAGACGAGGCCCCCTGCGAACGAAGCGAGCAGAAAATATTCAAGGTCTAGAAATTAACTTTGGAAAATTACTGCTGATTTACTTTATGAGGCCCCCCAAACCTTGAAACATTGCGTGTTATGAGACCCCTTGGAGCTTGTGGCCCTGGGACAATTTCCCTCTACTGCCCCCTCTTGACGGCCCAAGCATTGACAGAGCCTGTTTGTTTGTATTGTCTTTTGTGTTATTTCAGTATCTCCTTATCCTTTTACAATTAGCATGATTTCATCATGGCCGGTGGCATTGACTCTGTGATCGCCATGCTGACCCAAAAGAACTTCCTGGAAAATGCAGATGCCTTGATGAAGAGGTAGTTTTTAAATTTGACTTTCTATATTTCTTAATAGAAATGAAAGCCAAAAACGAGTCAATTGCCATGTATGCATTGATCAATGAATGTTTTCGAAATCATGGAATGAATATTCGATAACATGCTTACAGGATAAAATTACTATATGGCATTAGCATCAGGCGTCCATACTCAGTAGCGGCGCTACGGAGATGTGAATCCTCATCAAGGATTGCTAATCCTCGATTCATTCGGCAGTTTGACATTTTCAGCTGCCTACTTGCCAGACTCAGTGTAGACTTCAAACTTTCCTAATCGAAAGCCGGAGAACTGACACAGCCAGGTAATTCCTCTGGCATCGTCCCTGCTAATCAGTGTTTTCAAAATCTGCCGTCGGCCGACGCATTCAACGGCAACTTTTGATGTGCAACGCCTTCTTCCCCTTAGGTATATGATATGACAAATAAACTGTTAGTGGCGTTAGGTCCTTGTAACTCCTACTCAAGTAGAGCAACTCCTACGTCTCAAAAGCCTTTGAAAACATTGTCAGTTGCAATCTTTCGAAAGAATTTTAAATAGCTTTTTTCTAAAATTTTATTCACTAAACACGCAATTTCATTTTAGCATATGGCGTGCATTTTATTTGTGCGCTTGCTTTCACATGTATTGATAGCCCCCGCTCCCATATCTGTGGCATGTAGTCAACGGGCCTACTTTCCCTTCTTATTTTAAGGAGTTTGTGTTACGGCAGTCTATGGGCATGGCTACGGGCGTCGCTGTGGATGCGACAAGGCTCTTATTTGATATGGGGCTCAATAAGTTGTTTTATGGTTGTTAGAGCAGGGTTGTACAACCTTTTTTCTCGGAGGGCCATTTTCATATTTAGGTCATAGACAGAGGGCCACTTATATAATACATATTATGAAGATGTAAATTTTTAGAGAATATGAAAAAATGAACATCTTTAACATCATAACAAGAAAGTATATATATAAATATACAAATTTGAAGGCTCTAAAGTGGATCAACAAATTAAAAAGAAAAGCTAATAAGCCCCACTGTTAATGGGAGGTTTGAGTTTGTTTTGATTTAACAATACTGTCAATGTCAACTTCTATTATTGATGTGGCAACTCTTAATAAATCTGCAAGATGCTTGTCTGTTAGCCTTTTTCTTCTGTCATTTTTCACATTTTTCATTTGTGAAAAAAACTGCTCACACCTATATGTGCTCCCAAAAAGTGACAAATAAACCATTGCATGTTTGCTCAGAGCAGGATAATTTCCCAATGAAAGATACTTTCTATAAAAGTCCAACAGGCTGTTTTTTGACAGCTTTAATCTCAACACGGGCCACACCAGACAACATGATGGGCCACAATTTGGCCCGCGGGCCACGCGTTGGACAACCCTGTGTTAGAGAGAGAGGCTAGTGTGACGTCACGAAAGTGCTGTTTTTAGAATATTTTGATTTCGGCTTTAAATTCTGAAAAAGTACTTAGAAGTACTCACTACCGACAAATTTCGGCTCGATCTAAAAAATAATGACCGAGGTGTAGGCAACTGTATGCTGATATATTCATTCACTGTGTTTTGAGGGCTGGTTCTAAACGTTTAGAACCAGGAGAAAAATACAGAGGTTTGTATGGCAAGTATTTTGTCTTCAAATGGTCGTATCTCAGCCTGTTTTGACAATATGCGCCTAAAATTGTCAGCACATGCCTATTTCAAGGTGCTGTTTCACTCCATATGGTCAAAATATATAAATTCCAAAAATGAATTTTATGACATCATCACTAATGAACTCTATTACGTAGTATCCTAAAATACTAATTCAATCCAACTATTAAGAAAAAAGAAAAATTAAATACACCAATCTACAGAGAATAAGAAAGACCAAAAAATTATCTATGCATGTATGTAAGGCAAATCATTTATTCATTATAAATATACGTTCTTTATGAGAAGCAAACTTCCTGCGTTCAGCTTGGATATTTCTCAACATTATATGAAAATCTTTCTTAAATGTTTTTAAAATTTCCAATAACAAAATACCCTAATTAGGCCACTGTGAGAAGAGAAACAGAATTTTCAGGTTCTATGAAATATATTTGTGTAAAACACTTGAAAGCTGGGTTCTCTGTGTGTTTTGTTTCTAGTTTAATCAAAAAGTATCTTGTAAGAACAATTTTTCCAAATTTACTTTTGAAGCTCAGACATCCGTGTTTCTTGAATGCTTTTTAATTGTTTTCTGCTTTCATCCTCGTGTTTCTTATATAAATGTTTCTTATAAAAAGTATATTCCACAGATCTGCATTCCACACACTCCTAAAGATCGCTAAGCTTTTGTTCACTGTTATTGGTAATGCGCAAGTGCAGTACGTGGCAGATGCATTGCAGAAAGAGTCCATGAGGGATGTTGTTATCACACCTCAAGTACACAACGCAGCACTGGTTTTGCAAGCGGCCTTGAAGCACATTCCAAATCCGTGTCAAGAATGTATACTTCGGAACATTGCACTTAAACTCGGGCATTCGCTTTCTCATCAGGTAGAGACAGCTTGTCATATTTTGAATATATTACTACTCTTGCCTCCCTTTTTCAATGTCTACATACCACGTGAGTAATAAGAATATTTCGTTTGCCTCGTTTTTCAAGCTGCACCCAACTTAGCACATTGGTCGAAAAAGTTTTCGATTAATAAACTTTATATAGTGGACTCTGATAGTCGTTGCTAGGAAGATTGAAAAAGTAGTCAAATTTTGCACTGCTTTGTTTGACATACAGTCTAGATGTAACATGTCTTCTTTATTTTCAAGGCTAGCGCTGTGATTCCGGACATGAAAGTAATTGACACTTTGCAGCGTGTGGCTTGGATGTCAGCTGCAGGATTCTCTTCAACGTCATCTGCTACCTTAGTAGAGGTACATGACTCATTTGAAAAGGTAGCCTTTTCACATTTAACTTTGCAGACTCTGAGAGGCATAGTGTTTTCATCAATCCTTTTTCGTCATGCAACGTACTGGTAGCTGAATTTGTTTCGAATTCTTCTCACTGATGTTGTCATATGCTAAAAGCATCAATTTTATGTAAAATTTAAGTAATGTTGAAATTCGTGTTTAGAAATTGAACACTATCTTCATCCATATGCAATTGAATTTATAGTGCGCTCTCTTTGCGGCGCCTACGACAGCAAGTGGAAATAATGAAAGTAAAAACTTACATCAAATCAACATTACTTAGAATTACAAAAAAGTTTACTGTTTCTGGTTTTCTTATACGAGAGTTATTTCTACAGTAAATTCATTGTTTGCTTGTCATTTGCTTTCACAGCCCTCCACTAACATGGTTCAACAAGAGGATATTTCACTGGCAAGAGAGGCATTAGAAGTGCTGACCGTAGCTGTTATGCTCTATCCATCCAGTTTGGAGAGGCTGACAAAAGATAGACAATGGCAGAACTTTATAAATGATATGGTCATTATTTGTAGGAGCAGGTTCGTTGCTCTTTCGTATTTTGCGCTTCTCTTCTCATCTTCACTTCTCTCACTCTTAACTCACACTCTGTCTTTCTCTTTACCATCAATCTTTTCTATTCATGCTTCTCTCCTCCTCTCCCACCATTTTTTCTTCCTGCACCTCCCTCCCCCTATTTCTCTTTCTCACAAAGTTAAGGAAAACCTGGAATAGTCAGGGAAGGTTCTATAATTTTATCCAAGCCAGTGAAAGGTCAGGGAAAACAAACTATTTAGTGAGCATATCATTTTCATTAGCTATTGGCATGGTTGTTTGCAAAGTCGTTGCTCTAATTGTTGTTAGTGAATGTGAACCTTATCATTTAGCATTGTGATATAGCAAGTATTTGTGCATTACCTATGTATTAGGCTCCATTTTCTTTACTTCTTTTTGTAAATGATGGTCAGGGAGAAAGTGGGTGTTTTTGACTACCAGTCAGGGAAAAGTCAGAATACTAAGGGAATTTTAATTCTCGTATTGTGTATGAACCCTGCTCACTCACTCTCCCACTCACTAACTCTCACTCACTCACTTACACGCTCACTCACTCACTCGCTCGCTCACTCACTCGCTCATGCACTCGCTCACTCACTCATGCAATCGCTCACTCACGCTCTCTGTCTCTCTCTCTCTGTCTCTCT